>JACXGM010041385.1:0-10065 GCA_016801145.1 Umbra pygmaea
TTGCAATATGGGGTAGTTGCTATGCAGACACATTCATCAATGATCGCTGGTTCAACAATTCACTGAACAAGGTGGTTATACCATGAACACCGCTAGTCACACTCTAGAATTTGCGTACACGAAGTCAGACCAGACGTGAGATTTTATCGCAGCCTACGATCACGTTCAAATTGATAAATCCCTTGCTTTGCGTAGGAATAACCGTACGACCGTCGTACGCCTGTTTTAGGTCGTACGCAAGTTTCATAAATGAGGGCCATTGTGACTATGGTAATATACCAGCATGTATCGGTGTGTGTATGTGACGTGTGCCTTAGAAAGTAACCTGCATATGGTCTAATAACCTGTTGGAATATTAAGATATACTGTATGCAGTTTGTCTATATAGTTGAAAATTGGGGTTACTGTCAAAATGTACAGGCTTTCAGCTGTATGCAATTTACACATCAAACAAAAGCAATTGAAATAGCTCAACACAATAAATGCATCAAGTGGTTTAACTAAATCCAACTGAAAATGCTAATTATGACTTCAGTCATATTGCTCCATTCTCATAACTATTCAACCCCCTGTTATAATCTAGCTCCCATGAGAGGGGACCTGACAACCCACTGCTCAAGGACCCCCAGGGGTCAGCATGAGGTATGGGGTCGTAGGTGCCAGTAAGGACAGACACAAATGTTACTGTATGAACAAAGGGCTTTATTTACCCACAGTAAAATAAGTTGGGAGAAGGGGAGGCTGGAAAGAAAACAGTATAACGCCACTACCCCTAACCGGCTCTAACTTCCAAACACAAATACACAAACTAACTGGCACACGAATAAGGCGCCCTAACCAAAGTACAGAGTGTGGTCCGCCCAGATCTAATTAATGTGCAAGACAAGGGAGTATACCTAAGAGTGATGTATACCTGGAGCAGCAATAAAACTAATCCCTGACTCCCTGTAAGGAAAAGAAAACAAGGTGAATGATTATACAATTACAACAATTCACTACTAATTCAATATTCAAAATTACCTCAAGTAACACAAGCACCAGTGCTCGAAGTGGGGCGGTACTCTACATTTTACTCTTAAGCATACCTGCAATTTTTCTTGCGTACCGATGCCTCTCGCATGTAGCCAGTACGCAACCACTGACAGAGAAAGCGTCAGTGTGTAACATCCGGCCCATGGAGGGCCGGGTATGGACTTCCTTTCTGTTATCCTTTAGTGTCTGTTTTGTATATTTTTACGTTCTTCAGTGTGTTCAGTATATATTTCGGTGGTTTAGTTGGTTTTGTTATCTTCCTCATGTGTCCTCTTTATTGATACCTGCCTTGTGTGTGTTGTGATGTATACAGGATCTCTCCCAGTGTGTCATGTGAAGGCTCCCCCTGCTGTCCCTTCTGTGTCTTGCTAGTATGTCTTATGATGTCATCAGTGTGGGCCCTTGTCACATGTTTTAGTTAACCAATAGATCACAGTGTAGTTATTCCCATGTCCAGGTGTTGTGCATTAGTCCTCATTAGTTTTGGTATTTAGTATGTGTGTTTGCTTCCCTCCCTTGTTGGTCAATGTTCCTGTTACGTGTCTCAGTGTTATAGTCTCCAGTGGTCCGTGTTCGCCCCTCGTGGCAGTGTTTGTTTTGAGAAAGTGTTTTGTTTAATAAACATAATCAGATTATTGTACCTTAGCGCTTGTCTCTGGATCTTCACAAGGGGATATGTGACACAGTGTCAGAGAGATTGGTAATTATCCTAACGTTAAATAAACTACACTACCCAGAGGGCACTATGTGACTTACTTCAGATCTCTTGACAAATCACATAAAGGCAAGCAGTCAGTCCACCCTATCAGAAGTTCACTTCTCCACGAACGCTGTCGCCTGACCGTAACATATTTTTCACTGCTGAAAACCTAAAAACTAAAAAGAAGTGTATTTTTTAAGTTGTTGTGTTAGCGTGGCTTTAGAAAGGTACTAAATAAATGTGTGTGCCAGAGCCAGACACGTCAACAGAGGTCCAAGTCCAACCAAAACCAATGGGTATGTTTCATGAACTTTAAACTAACGTTAATTAAAACCCTTCACAGTCTCCAGACGTTCTAAAGTGTCAAGCGGAAACCGCAGATGCTTGGTACCGTTGGAAAGAGGAAGATCAGACAAAAAGAATAAGTGGTAGCTCATCCCTGTGGGTTAAACACAGCCGGAGTGATGATGCATCAAAGTTGTTCATGTTTTATAGACACCTTTTTCCCTAAACACGTTACACACAGGAAGTAAAAAATAGCTGGGATTTCAAAAACATATGGAAATATTGTAAGAAATGGGTGCAGCATTTTGATGTTGACTAGTTTGTATGGCCTCCAAACTTTGCACACCGGTCCAGCAGCCCTGGGGGCTTGACAACATGCATTAAAAAGACTTATTATAACGCTCCCCCTCCTTGACCGGACATGGACTGTGTTTCCCTACTGGTTTTGCCTTTTTCAACATAATGTCATACATCATCTTAATTTGGAGTGTTTCCAAAACATCAAACATATGTGACCTTCGCTGATCTAACGAGAGTGGGAATAAAACTGTATAAAATGTACATTGATATTGTATGGATTAGTGTTATGAACATATGAAGTAATAACTGTATAATAGCAAGGCACAGATGGTGCAGTGGTTAAGGAGTCAGACGAGTGCCCACAAGGTTGCCAGTTCGATTCCTGAAGACAGTAGATGTTATATTTTCCACATTGCCAGTGAGCAGGCGATTCATTTTTTGTCTCGCAGGGTCGTTAGAAATTCTCGCAGGGGAACAGGTTGCAGGGATGGCTAAATGGAATATTGCATGTTAATATAGGTGAGGGAAGACCCCTGTATTTTTCGCCCACTACACCAATTCAAGACCAGTTATGCATCTGCTAAGTACCTTTGAACTTTAACCATAGCATTGGCACTAGCACTCTGTATTCTCCTGGTGTCACTGACTCTGTTTTCCAGGAGTGACGACAGGTTATCACCAACCCCTGGCAATAAAACAGATATCAATTTGTATTTGTATAAAGGCCTGCGACTCCTCGCTGGGATATGCAGTTGACGATGTGTGTGTGTAAAGGATTTATACAGAATGTCAAAGATATAAATATATATCCAATAATAATAATAAACATCTGACGTCGTTGGTCCATCTTGTGTCTGATGGCTCAATCTTGCAATACTATCACAAATCTCTCAGCCACGGTCTCACGCATTCGAACAGTTCATTTTTGCTGCCTCGTTTTATACCCGATACATAAGTGTTTTTGACAAGTGCAACACAGGTATCATTCAATGTCACATGACAAAGTGTTTCGACAACACTTTGTCATGTGACCAGCAGTGTTTTTGAAACACGTCTCGATACGTTGTTCCGATGCAGTGATGTGTCGAAAACATTGAGACAGTTCCGACACTTGAGTGTCGAGCGCACATCACTACTTCAAGCACTGACAAGCACAAAAAACTACTCAAGCACTCACACACTCTCTACCACAGAACAAACAAATTTAGCCACTACTAAATACAACTAGCCATATGGCTAAAACAAAGTCTCTAATTATTAAAGGTGCCAGTTACCAAAATGTGGCCACAACCACACACAGACCAAAAAGACACCTCACGCCTCAAACCCAACAGAGAGCTTACGCTTGACAACCAGGCTGTAACGCCCAGCCCAGTGGGGGCTGGCATAATGACTGAGCATGGACTAATTTTTACTGCCTTAGTTTCCCTGGTTATGTTTAGTTGCATTTTGTCTATGTTGTCCCTTTTCCTTCAGTGTTTTTACATGGTGGTTTTGTTTGTACTTTTATTTTGAAACCTGTCCCCTTTCAGGGTCGACCACGCCTCTTCCTGTCCAGGGCTGCTGGGAAACGTAGTAGGGACTGGGAAAAGGCTAGAATCAAGTAGAAGGTTCTGATTACAAAGGATGAACAGCTGTGTCTAGTTAGTTGAGCTGGGTTCCTTATATAAGCAGCCCTGCCCAGGAGGAGGCGTGGAACACTAACCTACTGTAAGTGGCGTGTAAGTGTTGTTTGTAGTTCTTGTTTATAGGTATAACCGTTTCCCTTGACGTTAAAATGAGTATTGTTGTTTCTATGTCATGGAATGTGAGATCCAGCCACAATCGTGCTATACACAGAGTTGCTACATGTATTAGCAGTAGATGTTTAGGCGTTCGTTTCCTTCCTAGACTTAGCCAGTGTTTGTACCACTGAAAGAGTACATTGTTTAGTTTCTAGGTTTGTGTATCAAGCGTCGCCAGTATATGTATTCATCCCAGATTGTCAAGCTGGACTAACCCCTCTGCAGAAAATAAATACAAAAAACTACAATCTACTGTCTTGTGTCCTCCTCTCATCTCAACACCCGTCATAACCGTTACACAGGCAGAGAGAGAGAGAAGATACAAAATGCCACAATTTATACAGAGGAAGGGCATGATGGGATAGCTGTTGATGACCAGAACCAGGTGATCTGGATTATGGAAGGGAGGAGTCATTGGTAAGTGATGATTTGGCCATGATGAGATAATTTGCACCATCTGTGGGGAATTGACAGACTGAACCGAAGCAAACACACACACACACAGAAAACACAAACACAGAAAAGAGAATACAGACAACACTGAAAACCATAGTCACCATGTAATACCCCATGGATTATAATCCCTCACAACAGCAGAAATATATAAAACAGGTGTTGTCTCAAACACACCTGATACCACTAATCAAGGGCTTCATTAGTTGCACCAGGTGTGCTTGAGCTGGAACACGTGAAATTCTTGAACTGGTTGTTGAGTGTCACTTGACTGTCTGTGAGAAACATGGCTAAGTAGAAAGAATGGTCCAAAGAGTTAAGAGATCATCGCCCTTCACAAACAGGTTACAGGATACTATCAATCCCAAAGTCACTGAATGTTACCAGAGACAGTGTTGGAAGCATAGTTCAAAGTTAAGTGAACAGTGGTTACACTACGTTGACACGACAGAAAAAAAGAAACTGTCTCTGGTTTTATAGCTTTTTTTGAGACGGTAAGTTGTGAAAAGCAACAGCACAATCAAGTAGCAGTTTCTCGAAAAAAAAAGCTGTTAGAGTTGACACTACGTAGTGTTTTTTTTAACTCTTTGTAATGTTGCCACTTCCAGACCACTAAAAACAATTATAACCTAATACAATTTAATTTAGACTCATATTCGTCATTAGAGCTTCAACTAGTGGCAACATTACTATGTTACTCTTCTCTCTACATGGCGTTAAATGTGTCTCTCTAAAAAGTAGAAACAGTGCATTGACTGTTTGAGATGGAAGAGGGAAGGACTTTCATGAAAGTAGATATGGTGTGTTCTGAACTACCGTAGTAGAATATTTATATGTAGAAATGGGGAAGTATGTAACTGCAGAAATAAGAATAGAAATGTAGAGAGAGGGACAGCTAGAGTGAGATGCAATAATAAGTATAAATTAGTGTGAGAGAACATTTTTTATTAAGACTTGAATTACATGATCTATGGACACATCGACCAACCAGACAGTACATTATAACAGGTAGAAGATATATAGACACCGACCTGGAGAGCTGTGAACACCAGAGTATATACTGTAGATACACCAACCTGAATAGAAGCTGTGAACACCAGAACATCTAGAGAAAACAACCTGGAGAGAAGCTGTGAACACCAGAACATCTAGAGACACCAACCTGGAGAGAAGCTGTGAACACCAGCACATCTAGAGACACCAACCTGGAGAGAAGCTGTGAACACCAGAACACCTAGAGACACCAACCTGGAGAGAAGCTGTGAACACCAGAACACCAGAACATCTAGACACCAACCTGGAGAGAAGCTGTGAACACCAGAACAAAACAACATGAGGATCCTACTGATATTCACCCTCCTATCCATCACAGGTAATAAGGCTGTTACAACACTCTGTAATAATGTTATTACATTCAAATAGGCTTTACTAATACAAGTACAATTAAATATAATAGATCAGGCAAAATTAGCAACGAAATAAAAACATGAATGTTCTTCTTGGT
The DNA here is from genome assembly GCA_016801145.1 of Umbra pygmaea. NCBI lineage: Eukaryota > Metazoa > Chordata > Actinopteri > Esociformes > Umbridae > Umbra > Umbra pygmaea. The sequence continues at coordinate 6,059 of JACXGM010041385.1, forward strand.
TAATTGGCAGGTGGTGTGTACTCAGATACCTTTGACACATTTTCCTTTGAAGAATATACCTTGGAGGATAAATATGAATATGAGGACATAATATTAATACACAGTAAGGACAAATATGTATGGTAATGATAAAGATGTCTGCATGGAAAGTATTAATGATGGCATCAGATGGCTCAGTGGTTGGTGAGTCAGACTTGTAGTCGGAAAGGAATTGGTTCAGTTACCGACTGTGCCTAATATTGTTGTGTCCCTGGGAAAGGCACTTAACCCTTTTGCTCCAAGGAATGTCCTTGTACTTACTGTAAGTAATGAGTAGAAAGTAAATGTAAAATCAAGGTCAGTCTGCAGCGAATATTTATTGGTAACACTTTATTTTGAGAGTCCAAAAAGTGTATCCTAACTCTAACCCTAACCTTAAACCGTTACCCTAAAACATATTCTAAACTTACCCCTACCATTAAACCACAAAATGTGATGAATATCAACAGATAGTTTATTGATAGTCATATCATCAACAAACTTTCTGTAGAGCACCTACAGATGGAATTTCGGACTTTCCAAATAAAGTGTAACCTATTTATTTATTTATTAATGAACAAGGCCTTCTCTGTAGGCCCAAAGATAATCAGAATCAGAAATGTATTTTTGTACTTTAATACATTTTTTCATTAACACTATATATATTTTACAAAGTTCTTTTAAATTAGTCTAAAAGGTGATTTTATTGCTACAGTACGTTCTTTTCAGTTGCCTTGCTTTTAGTGCAGCTCATATAAATGAAAGTTTTTATCCAATAAGATTTTTTCATCTGTGTTGTCTCCGGGTAGACTGGGGCCTTCAGAATTCAGAGTGAATACAGTCTGCTGTTGAAGCCAATCAGGACCATGTTGTTGATTGTCATATTTTTTACCAATCAGATTTCGACTTTACAATGTTGGGTGTGTTCTTTGACCAACTCAAGTGTTTCTGCAGGCCTATCCTTACGTCAGAATGTTTCTGTTGCTGATAGGAGTGGCAGTTCATCAAAGTTCATAAAAAAATGTAAAAAAAACGTTCGCCATCCGAACAAGAACTATCTTAGACCGTCTCCGATTTCTTTAAACTTTAAATTTTTAGATTGTTAGATTTTTTACGTTTAGCAGAATGGCAGATAGAGTTGAAGAAGTAGCTTTGGTGGCGAATATAGGATTGGGCAGGATCGACTCTCAGCACTGGGCAATATCTTTTATTGAACTTTTTTTTGGATTACAAAAAATTGCAATTACTCACACACATTTTTTTATGCTTACCCAATGTAAAATAAATACATTTGTTCAACCCATGATTTTTTGGTTGTCTTAGTAAACGTCACTCAATCTGGTTTAACATGCATTTTTTAAGATGATCATCACAGCCAATCGTCACATTTTAAGTTGAGCCAATGTAAATCATCAAATTAGTTACATTTGCATATCTCCCAGCATGCCTTCCACTGTCCCTTTGCAGTTTTTCCCAATTGTTAACACACAAAATGCTAAATTTGGCTAATTGTGTCAAAACTCAACACACAATAATTCTTGACTTGTAACTGTTCATTTCGGAAATTAGTGCCATTGTCTGATCTGATCAAAGCAGGAACTTCATACCTCGCTTCAACCACTTGACTACAGTCTTTGTGTCTTCTTTTGCGGTGGGAATTGCCTCAACCTACTTGGAAAATCTATCTACCATTACTAGTAAATACATTTTCCCACCCACTCTTTGGTCAATCCCCATGTCAGTAAAGTCAATACAAATGTCTTTAAACATTGCATAGGGAATGGGGTAGCTCCCTATCAGGCTGGCTAGGGAATTACGATTGTTGTACTGATTACAAATCTCACAACTAAATACTGTCTCTTTTGCGATGTCAGTCATGCATGGATTCCACCATCCTGCTCCTACTTTGGTCACTAACATCTTGCCCCCACAGTGTATCTTGGTATGCTCTTCTCTCAATAGTGCTCTTCCTCAGTGCCCTTATTTCTGCTAGCTGCGCTGATGATTCGCTTGGGGCTAATTTTTCTGCTTCCAGGGTGGTGTGTCTTCCATCTGGTGTCTGTTCCACTATGGCGTGTCTTCCATCTGGTGTATTTTCCACTATGGCGTATGCTGCTATGTTGCCTTCTCCTGGAGTGGTTGAGCGGTAACAGCATCCATCAGTAAATATCTGTTTTCCTTGGTTCATTGGATAGGTCCATTCTGGTCTTGACAGTCTTGGCTGCAATATCCTCACAGTTGTGTATTGTTCCTTCTCCTGCCATGCTGTCTGTCATGTTGGCTTGTCCTGATGTGTAGGTTATGTGTGGGGTGGACACTTTCTTGGTGATGTTGCTTTTTCTTTTGCTTGACAGTGTGAACATTCTGGATGTGATGAATGCCTTTACTCCATGTTTTGTGTTAATTTCCAGCGGGTGTCTCATCACTATGTGTTCAGTTATCATGATTGCATTGGCTACTGCTGCCACATATCTTCCACAGTCAGTCAGGCCGGTTTCAATGTTTTCAAGTTTTGCACTGTGATAGTGTAGTACCTGTCTCTCCCCCTTTCATTTCTGGTAAAGGGCGGCATGGACATAGCCGTCTTTTTCAGAAACGTCAAGGCAAAATGGCATGGTGTAATCGGGGAGAGCCAGGGCAGTGGCTGGTGATAAGCTCTGTTTCAGGGTGGTGAATGCCATGTCAGCCTCAGGGGTCCATTGGAGGGTTGCGGTCCAGTTCCTGTATCCGGCCTGTCACAGAATAGCTCTAAGAGGTTCAGTCTTCAGGGTGAATTCTGGGATGTGTGTTCTGCTGTATCTGGCCAGTCCCAGGAAGGACAGCAGGCCCTGGACAGTGGAGGGTTTCCGATGGCTGAGTATGGCAGCTCTCTGTGAGGTAGAGATGGCTTGTCCAGCTGCTGTCAGGATGCGTCCTAGAAAGTCTCCTGCAACACTGTACTTTTTCCTTCTTGACTTTATAGCCGCATGTAGCGAGTCTCAGCAGTAGTGACAGTGTGGCTTGCAGACAGGTCTCTGCGGTGGGTGCAGCTAGTAGGAGGTCCTACGTACTGGATAAGTGTCACACCATCTGGTAGGTCCAGATCAGCCAGGTGTTCCTTTTAGGATTGCGTTGAATATGCCAGGTGAGTCCCAGGGTTTGGACCACGGGCCGCCACTTGTTGAACTCTGCACATGCATGGGGTGTGTCAATGGTCTCTAGTTTTAGCCAGTAAATGTATGACATGTTGACCTTATCATAAGGGTCTTCCCCTGGTTCCCCCATGAATAGCATTCTAACTGTGGGTGGGAGGGGTTCAGGTTGACGGGTGGTGACATGTAGGCCTGCTTCGTCACAATAGAGAGTACAGCCTATTTGACCAAGTACAGGGATGCAAATGGCGCGCTTTTCGGCGCCTCACGCTTTTTTTCATGTCAGTTTGTGTGATTTACTGCATATCTGAAGAGATTTTATTTGGTGTGGGGGGGGGGGTGTCTGAGAGGGTATGATTATAATTTCACCATCAGTAATTCTGGATTGCCTCCACCAAACAAGTAAATAGGAAATAAGTAGGCTAAATAGGATATAAGCAAATCAGAACACTGACCGCCAAAACAGCAGTATACGAGCAAGTGTGAACCACTAGTGTTTCTTGCTGTGTATCTTTTACTGTCTTTAGTGTCTGCCAGACTGCCACTGCAAAAAAATCCTCCCTGAGACCTTCGGCGCCACGCCTTCCATTTTACTGGCAACTGGTGAGATCAATGGAGGTTAGGAGCTTTTTGGTTTATAATGTTATATAATCTACTTGTCACTTAAAGGGGTACTTCACCCTACAGCTATCTGGAGGTGCTAGTAGCTTCCCCCAGACATTTGTAGAACAGTGAGATATGTTTCACCCATGCCTGGCTAGTGTAAGAGCAAGATTTGAAATTTCGCGGGGTATTTTCATACGATGACGTCACCGTGTGAGTCCAATGGACTTTGGAGATAGGAAAAATGAATGTAGG
>JACXGM010041386.1:0-10102 GCA_016801145.1 Umbra pygmaea
TTTTTTTTTTTTTTTTTTTGGGGAAAGGTCAGCTTCAGTATTTGACAACATGGTTGTCATTGTTCTATATTGTGCATCATTTCCAATCCCACTTTATACACTTCACTACACACCATAAACCACACCCTACTGTAAACACTTCACTACACATGGTACACCACAGCCTACTGTACACACTTCACTACACACCATACACCACAGCCTACTGTACACACTTCACTACACACGGTACACCATAGCCTACTGTACACGTTTCACTACACACCATACACCACAGCCTACTGTACACACTTCACTACACACGGTACACCATAGCCTACTGTACACACTTCACTACACACAGTACACAACAGCCTACTGTACACACTTCACTACACACTGTAAACAACAGCCTACTGTAGATAGATAGATAGAAAGATAGATATTTTATTGTCATTCTGCACATGTTAACATATGAGAACGAAACATGTACTCAGGTCCAGCAGCGTACCATATAAAAATGTATAATATTATACACTATGCGATTTATTAAAAGATAATTTAAATAAAATAAATTCTAAAAATCACTAGTAAAAACAGAACATGTTAACAAACCCTTAAAACCTGTTAGTTTAACTAAGCAAACAAGTTAAGACAGCAATGCATTGACTCCCCCCCTCTAAAGTCAGAGCAGCGTAATTTATGACAAAGCAGCACGCATTATGACAAGGCGGCACAGGACAGCAAATAAGAGGAATAAATAATGAAATAAGAGAAAGAGAAAGTCACTGAGGAAGGGAATTCATGAGTCTCACAGCATTGGGAAAGAAGCTAGATTTGAGTGTTTGTGTTTTTGCTTTCATGCTCCTTAGCCTCCTGCCCGACGGTAGGGTGTAGAAAAATTTATTAGCTGGGTGAGTGGGCTCCCTCATAATACAGGATGCTCTGCTTCTGGACCTGTCAGTGTAAATGTCTTCAATGGAGGGGAGGCTGCTGTTGGTTATCCTTTTAGCAGATTTGACCACCCTCTGCAGTGCTTTCTTTTCGGCAGCAGAACAATTTCCGTACCAGGCAGTGATGGAAAATGTGAGTGTACTCTCCACCACACACCGGTAGTAGGCTAGCAAAACTGGAGTACTGAGACCAGCCCGCTTCAATCTCCGAAGAAAATAAAGGCGTTGATGGGCCTTTTTTATAATGCTGGCTGTGTTAATGACCCATGTGAGGTCATTGGAAATGTGTATCCCAAGATACTTAAAACAGGAGACCATTTCCACAGGTGCTCCCCCAATGAAGAGGGGAGAGGGGGTGTAACCTCTCCTCCTAAAGTCCACGACCATCTCTTTTGTCTTCCCCACATTAATGCAGAGGTTGTTTACACTGCACCAGGCCACCAGTTCTTCCACCTCCTGTCTGTAAAAGGACTCGTCATCGTGAGATATCAGCCCCACCACAGCCGTGTCATCAGCAAATTTCACGATATGACTGCCTGGATATTTTGCCGAGCAGACATATGTTAATAACGTGTACAGCAGGGGGCTCAGGACACATCCCTGCGGGGAGCCAATGTTGAGGATGATAGATGAAGATAAAATTCCATGGACTTTGACAGTCTGTGGCCTGTTCGTCAGAAAGTCCAGGACCCAGTTACAAAGTGATGGTTTCAGTCCAAGCAGCAGCAGTTTATTTACCAGAGTCTGTGGAACAATTGTATTAAAGGCCGAACTGAAGTCCAGAAAGAGCAGCCTGACATAAGAGTCCCTGCTCTCCAGATGGGTGAGGGCAGAGTGGATGACAGGTGAGACCGCATCAGATACAGACCGGTTCTCCCTGTAAGCATACTGATGGGGGTCCACATTAATGTTGATGGTATCCTTCATGTGGGCCATAACCAGCCTTTCAAAGCATTTCATGATTATCGGAGTGAGAGCCACTGGACGATAATCATTCATGCATGTCACGGCCGAGCTTTTTGGAACTGGGATGATAGTAGATGTCTTGAAACACACTGGCACCACAGCCTGGGAGAGTGAGATATTAAAGATGTCAGTCAACACCCCAGCCAGTTCATGGGCACAGTGTTTCAGAGCCCCCCCTGGAATATTATCCGGGCCTGCTGCTTTCCCTGTGTTAATCCTCAGCAATGTCCTCCTCCTGTACACACTTCACTACACAGCATACACCACAGCCTACAGTACACACTTCACTACACATGTTACACCATAGCCTACTGTACACACATCACTACACACGGTACACCATAGCCTACTGTACACACTTCACTACACAGTGTACACTCAGCCTACTGTACACACTTCACTACACAGTGTACACTCAGCCTACTGTAAACACTTCACTACACATGGTACACCACAGCCTACTGTACACACTTATTTACACACCATACACCACAGCCTACTGTAAACACTTCACTACACATGGTACACCACAGCCTACTGTACACATATCACTACACACGGTACACCACAGCCTACTGTACACACTTCACTAATCACCCTACAAACATACTACAACATCCCCATCCTAGTATCCAAATAAAAATTATCACTTTGCAGAAACTGCTGAAATATAACCATGACTTTGTGTTTTATTTACTGTATTGGTACAAATCTTTCCTTACATCGCATGATGTCGTAATACAAACGTGAATCAAGAAATGGTTAAAGGAATATTTCTTTTTAACATGGAATTGACTAAGAACCAATTCAAATTTACAGCAACAACCTGGGGAAAATGTCACTGGCGAACGAGAAACAATCCTATCCACCTTGCTATTCCCAATTAAATGCTTAGACGTCTCCTCACCATGAAGTAATCTATTGATGAGCAGAATGTGAGATTTAAAAATAAATTAAACAATGCTCACATGCCTTCACTTTCCAAAAAAAACATCTAACAATAAATTGACAATTTGTGCACAGAAGTTGACCTGACCTCTACATGCGTAACATGTGAGAAAGGGAGTAGACAAGAGGCAGAGTTGTAAAAGTACAAAGTAAAAATAGGGCCTAGTTCAAAAGTTTTGGGAAGTTCCTAATTAAGACCAAAATGAACAGGTAAATGTAGTTCATAACTAACCAGTGATCTATTAAATAAATAAAATTGTAAAAACAATTATAAATGATGGTGAATAGTTAGTTATAAACTCCCATTACTTTCTCATTTGGGTTGTATTTAGGAACTTCACAAAACGTGTGAACCTAGCCGAATACCTTTGTACTTTTTACAACTCTGGCAAGAGGCAAGTGCAAAATGTGAGAATTAAAAATGAAAACAGAAGCAAAACTGGAAAACAAAGGCGCGCAGGAAGGCACTCGTGTAGTAACACTACATAGTCTGGTCCCACGAAGGTCGGGTCAGCAGTACCACGGAAGGGTCAGGCATAGCTGGCTGCGCAGGGGTGAGCCTACTGCTTCCATGGAGCAGCGCCAACCCTCAGTAACCTCCCAAAAGTACTATTTTCTATAAACCAAGGGCATTGCACAATCCCAGACTCTCCAGTCTGTTGGGTGTAGAAAATTGGACCAGGAACTAGGTTGAAGAACATTGGATTTCTAAACATGATACCCTCCAGCTTCTCTCATTTAATGTCTTCCTCCCAGGCTGCTTCATCCTCCTCCAACTATTACATCTCCGGGTCCTCCTGGAAGTATGCCCCAGCCTCGTCTGCCCACACACCGTGCTAAACAAGTAACAGGGTGTACGTCCTCCCCACAGCGTAAGAAGCTCTGAATCCTCCTCCATTTCTAAAAGAGCCTGATGTGGGCTGGTCAATTTGGCATAATTCTCAAACTCTGGGCTTCCTGCCTTCTAGAGGGCCATGGCCAGATCAAACGTCCAGCCGGACAGGACCATTGTTATCTTTTCCCTTGCTGAGAGAAGAGCCACTGAGGAAGGGAGATAGTGGTTGCACTGATTGAGGAATTGGCGACACCCAGTGAGGTCTCCATCATACCGCTCAGGGAGAGACAGTCTTGGGTCACTGTCCAGTCCAGGTTTTGTAAGTCCAGTAGGAGCTGTAGAAAAACCTGGCCGATAGAAGTGGTGCCTCGGTTCCTCTACAGTGTCCATAACTCCCATAGAGTATTCTACCTTTTGAAGGTCGGTCATTCTGTGATGGAGGGGGAAATGTTGTGTAATTCTTATGTATTAACTGATCTCCATATATTTAGTATAGTAAGTACATATATACAATGTGTGTGTCTTAGTAGAATAAGTAGATCCCTGTGTTAGTATATTTGTTTTTATTACCCATTAGCTTGCTATGTTTATATACAATAAACACATGGCCCAAGGAAGTTTGGAATGTGCTCTATAGATAAGAAAGTGTGGTTTCAAGTTCCGCTTAAGCCCCCTAAACAGCAATCTCATCCCAAAGGCCTTAGATATATACCAGGGGTAGAAAAGGTGAAGACTCACTTCTGACTTAACTTCCTTCCAGGCTGTCTTACTTCAGTCATCATGGCCAATCTTTCCTTATTGCATGCATTCTTAACCTTAAAGTCTCTGGAGCAAACTTATATTTAATACTTGTAATGTAATTGTAAACTCTCTTTATCTATTAAATTAATTTCAACTTTAATTAGTTGTCTCCTGGGAAAAACATTAATACCATGTCAAATTCAGTTCCACCATCTGTCAAATGTGAGGAAACGAGTAGGCATGAGGCAAGTGCTTAAATCGTCTTAAATGAAACACGTCTTAAATGAAAACAAAACAAACACTTACTAAACTGAAAAAACAAATGTGCGCAGGAAGGCACATGCCTGGTAACAATAAATACTCTAGATTTGAAATTTACGCAGCGCTTATAGTTAGAGGTTCAACACACAGTAATGCAAATGACAGGAACAATGACCGAGAGAGGACTTAAATACATACACTAATGGCGAAAATGATACCTGGTGCGAATGGTTAAACAAAGACAATCCATTAGATGAATGATGGGAAATGATCAACAGACAGAGTGAAAATTAAGTCAGTGGGAGCTGGATCCACTAACCAACTATATGCTATGGAGGGAAACCGCGACAACATGGTACAGTATAAAGAGAAACATGCCCTCTTTATGCAACATGTAAAACACGATTGTACTTTATTTGCATTCATTATAGATTCATTATAAATAAATGTCAAGATGGCACATGCAAAGGTTATGGCACCCTTTTGTAACATTCTTAATTCTTCAACTCAGTCACCCAGTATTGTTGATTAGGACTTCAATTATGTTAGGACTAATTCTATACAAATATCTTATAAAACAGTTTAGACATTTCTAGGCATTTGAGAATGCTCTAGCAGTGATAATGAGGTACAGTAATCTCAAACATTGAGGCCTCTTGCTTGTTGTTGTAAGTTCTAATCTGTATATGGTGAGATAGCCAAGGCTATATTGGCTGTGCGTGACTACAGGGTTTATACTGTAGCTCATAGCTCTATCTTCTCTTAGACTATTGTATTACCCCAGAATTAATGTTTCTGTGTTTACGCCTCTCTGGCTTGCAGGTCAGTGTGACATTAACAGTGGTGGAAGTAACAAATTACAACTACTCCCGTTACTGTAATTAAGTATTATTTTTGGGTGCTTGTACTTTCATGAGTATTTTTTAAAGTCTGTCATTTTACTCTTACTTAAGTAGGCATTTCACTATGTAAAGTACTTCGCTACTTTTTAAATCACAATTCGCTACTGAGTAGACCTAAAATTAATTATATCCAAATCTTAACTCATTTTTTTTCACCCAATTGCAAAAGGGACAATGAAAATCAGCGATCAGGGCAGCCAATCCGAATGAGTTCTAATCCAGCACTGCTTGCGCACACACGTAGCTGAACGCGGCAAACCGAAATTCCAAACAGAGTTTGGACTCTGTCCTTGTTCTGTGTCACTACCAGTGCTGGGGAACGTTAATTTAAAAAGTAACTTGTTACTTCTCTAAAATGTAACTACGTTACCTTCTGCGTTACTTTTTATTGAAAGTACTATGTTTTGTTACTGCGTTACTCTTTATTGAAAGTAGCTAACTAATTAAACTACTTTAAGTTACTTTAAAAAATGCTTTTTACATATGCTTTTTGGTGTGTCTAGGTTAAGTATCATACAATACTCATCGGACAAAAAATTATCTATTTATTAACCTTCCCAAATATTTAAACGATTTGAATCAAGTTTAATGGTAAGTTGATTAAGAAATAATTATTATTTACAGAACCTGGGAGCAATAGGGATGGGCTGATACCACTTTTTATGGAAGAGTACATGTACAGAGTATTTCATTTTGGGTACTTGCCGATACGAGTCCTTTTAAGAACTATGCCAAATGTCACATTTATCAAGCTAAAATCTGCTATTTCTTAGATGTTGATCAGCCAATTAAAATATAGAAAAGTAAATATTCCTACATATCCAGAAGAAGATAATTTACATTGCAGGTCAAGAATGTGTAATATTTATTACAGATGTCAATGGTTTACGTCTCCTTCTCTAATTAGCTAAAGTGAGGGAAACAAGTTTGTAAACGCGAACGCAATAGCCAATTGTGTTCGAATTTGCCCTAAGCATTGCAGACGTTTTGTGTAAGATGAGAATGTCTATTTGAAGAGACTTTCTCCAAAATAAGGATAATGACCTAATCATATATTATTCTGGTATTTGATTGTTTTATTATAAATCGGTACACAATTATAGCTGTACTATCTCTGTAATCTATGGAACAAAATATAAATAGGCTACATTGTATTTCCTTTAAATTATATTTCTTAACGTTATGTCAGAACTCAGACAGAAATACCACTATTTTGTTCAACCAGAAGTGTTGCAAACTACCGACATTTGTCTCCTTCCTGAAGGTGGCTTTCATAGACTAGGTCTGGGGTGTCCCTCATGCCGTTTTCTACAGTTACAGTATGCACCGAATAGCCTAAAAACTTGCATCCTTTGTTCGTTCCTGTACTTAAATGTGCGCATTTCCTTGAGGATTCTAATATTTTTTACTTATAATTATACAAATATTAGGCTACATGAAAATAGCAATGAGAAAAACAATTTTGTATTTCGCCATTTGAACTCTACTGGACAACTGCTGAGGAAAATAGTTTTAGAGCTAACGCATGGCTCCTTCTTTGGAATGATTGCATTTTAGGCGGTGTTCTAAAACTTGTGTTCTAAAACAGCAAAAAGTGAAAATATAACGTAAATGTAACTTACTCTTTCTCATTATAAATGTACCTAGTAACTAATTACTTGAATTTTGAAAGTAACGCGTTACTTCCCAACACTGGTCCCCAACACTGGTCACTACAGGGTGTTTTCTCCCCTATGTGTTTTGTTTTGGTTTTGTTTCCCGCTCTTTGTATCACATGATCCCGTCACATGTTTTTGTCAGCCTATCAGGTCTGTTGTTTAGTCCACACCTGCACCTCCTTCCCTTGTTAGTATGGTATTTCATTCTGAGTGTTTGTGAGTCCTGTGTGGTTCTTTGTTCCTGTCCAGGTATGTGGTGGTTCTTTGTAGTAGTTGTCTTTAGTCTTTTCATATGCTAGTGTAAAGTGTTTCTTGTGTTTTAGGTCATGTTTGTATATGTTATAGGGTCTGGTCTTGTGGTTGTGTTGTGTAGTGTTGTTCTTTTTTCCCGAACCAAGTACAGGGCAATAATTCAGGTTCAAAGTCGTTTTGCTGAATAGTTGTCATCAGATTGTGCTACTTTTCCTGCTTCGAAATGACACATAACAGTAAAACATCCTGATGAACACAAATCAAATGAAACATAATACCCAAATAATACAATAGCCTATGTACTGTAGCATAACAAACAAATAGACGAATAGCTCATAAGTCATTGTTAAATGACTTTCACATTCATATCTTAGTATATTCATGTTGTAGGCTAACTAAATAATCAAAGCAATAACATGCCACTCAAAATGTCGTGTGTATGGCCCTGCCCTAGACAAAAGTGTATTAAATGTTTCACAAAAGATTTTGGTTCGGATCATGGATTGACTAATTTGAATCAAAATAAAAGTCCTACCAAATAGGTAGTCTTTTCAGATATCATTATTATTCAATCCAGTGGCCATTTGTTTTACAAACTTTAATAACATTTTAAGGGACCCCCCAAGAGTCCTAAGTCATTTCGAAACCTGACTGAAGGTTTGGAGAAACAGAAACCAAATGGAATGACAGAGGACAACAACATTTAGAACAGTGGAAATAAGGACAAAAATATGCAAGACGAGTGCCCACGGCCGCACCTGGAAGAATGTGTCGTTAGCTGGGGACTAGCTAATGTGCGTGTGCGCTGCACAAACAATTAGGACAACCAATTTCAATACAATAGGTTAAATCAGCAGTCATTTAACCAAATGTACCACTCTTTCACATTATGCTAAACAATTAATGATCAATTTATATAATCCCCTTTTGGATTAAATGCTTTTTGTTGATGCATTGAACATCATATGTTAAAAAGTAACTAGTACTCTGAGTAGTTTTTGAGAATAATACTTTGTACTTTTACTTAAGTACTTTTTAATTACTTTTTTACTTTTGTTATTAACAAAAGTAATTGTAATTGTAGTTGAGTAGTATTTCAGTAATGTAACAGTACTTGTACTTGAATACAGATTTTCAGTAATCTTTCCACCACTGGACATTAAATGCTTCTTGAAGCAAGGAATATGCTTTGAAGATGCCGGGATTTTCTAGAGAGCCCACAGAAGCAAAAAAGGTGATTTTGGAGAAAAAGATTTGTGTCACGGTTTTGGTGTGAGGTGTTGAGGAAGGGAGACCGAAACAAGGATTGTAGTTCTTTGGTTTAATTGCAAACTAAATAATAATTCAAAAGGTACTTGTCTAGGAACAAAGATGGAACATGTAAACCAAAAATATTAACATAATAAACAAATATTTTTTGTAAGTACACCAGAAGTATATTTAAAAAAAACTTGCCTGATGGCTGCCACTTTTGGCTGCTACCGCTACCAATAGATGTTGTCCAGCAATACATGTTGTACCCTGTGCGTGATCTCACGCGATATTGCGAGATCTTGTGAGATCGTGGTAGCAGCCGCGAGTAGCAGCCATTAGGCAAGTGTTATTTAAATATACTTCTGGTGTACTTACAAACTTTCCAATGCATCATTTTATAAATACAGAACCAATTTGTACTACTGTAGAAGTTTGGTAACATTCCAGGCATTATTAGTAGGGTTATTTAAGAGATAAACTCTTGATTACATTAGCTCTAACTCGACCAATGTTATAACACGGAAATAGGCTTCTGGAGGGTTGTTTGGCTCAAGGTCAAGGTGCAAAGGACCCTAGGGTTAAATGACTCTGAAACATTACTTTAAAAAAAAGCAGTTTATCTCAAAATCAACCATGAAATATACAGGAAAGTTTTTTGCCATCTTAGTCTGCAGACCTTTTTTATTTTTGAACATCTGTTGGGATATATCAAGGAAATGCAAGGAGACCAAATAATCTTTCTGAGGTGGAAGAGTTCTACAAAAAAGAGTGAGAATAAATTCAAAAGTGAAGAATATAAAGACTCATAGCTGGCTACAGCAACCAATTTGAAACACACTGTAAAAATATCAGTGAAAAACAGTAAAAGGTACACAGTAAAAACGTCTGTGTTAAATCAACACCCTAAGTGTTAAATTAACACTCTTCAGTGTCAATTTGGACCTATATAAAATTTGTCAATTTGGACCTAGTTAAACTCCTCTGCATCAACAGCATCTGCCCTGGGACGGTGAACAGCAGCTAGCTTCAGGGTGAGTAGAAAGAGAGATTGGATTCTGTTTACAGACCCGCGGTGGTTTAAATAGCAGCGAGTAAACACATTATTATCGATCTGTGTTATTGTCAGTCATGCTTAATTTATACAGTCTATGGTTGGAGTGCTAGATTGTATAGTTTGAAATGAGTGCTTTTAATGTGTTAGCCGTTTCCCCTAGGTTGGATCGTTTGGTACTGTATCTAGCTTGGTTTCGTGACTCAATTTCAATTAATGTCCAGTGTCATTCTCAGTTTTGTTAAACGCTATACGCATTAGGCATTATTTGTGCGTGTATGTGAATATGTATGTGTTCTGTG
>JACXGM010041387.1:0-10064 GCA_016801145.1 Umbra pygmaea
CCTGAGGAGACTCAAGAAGTTTGGCATGTCTGTCAGGATTTTAATAAACTTCTACAGGTGCACCATTGAGAGCATCCTCTCAGGCTGCATTACAGCCTGGTACGGCAGCTGCTCCGCTGCTGATCGTAAGGCCCTTCAGAGGGTGGTGAAGTCAGCGGAGCGCATCATAGGCTGCTGCCTCCCCTCCGTGCAAGGCATCCACCGGAAGCGATGCCTTAGGAAAACAAACAACATTCTTAAAGATCACAGCCATCCAGGCTGTGAACTTTTCTCGCTGCTGCCGTCTGGTAGACGTTACCAGAGCATCAAGGCACGGACAACCAGACTTAAAAACAGTTTCTTCCCCCAGGCCATTCGGCTGCTCAACATGGAACACAGACACTGATCACAAATCATCTGTTGAGCACTAACACTCTCTTTTCACTTTATGCTCTCTACATCTAATGTAGCAGAATTCAATTGCACCTTTAAAAGCAATTTTTCATGCCAAATCTATAATATTTATTACTTCTAGTGTTGCACATTTTCCAGATCATTGCTCAGTACATAGCGTATTATAATTATTACTATTGTCATCATTGTTTTAAAAATTATTTATATTGTTGAAATCTTTTTTTAAGCCCACTGCATAGATGTGTCGAGCCATGTCAAAAGAATTTCTCTGCATAGGATGATGTGATGTTATTCGATGCATATGATAAATAAACTACTTTGAACTTTGAAAAAAATGAAAGGGAACTGTTATTGTTGACCTAACAAAAGTAGTCTTGGAGTCCTGTCAATTCATACACTGCATTACCTACATGTAGATTGCCTTTAATGTACTGAAGTAGAATGTAATAGTGTATAATAAAAGAGGGAAGGTGTGGTGAGGAAAACGTGTGAGCGTGAGTGTAGGGTGATGGTGAACAGGATGGATTTCTTGGCATTTATTAGCAGTATAATGAATGTGGGTCCACAAGTTATGGGGATGTCGTCTCGCGTAGAGGAAGGGGTGTATGCAGCCAGGGTCGTAGGAGGAAGGGGAGGTTGTTAGAGGATCACAGGGATGTAATGAGTTGGTGAGTGGAGGGGGGAGATGGCATGGTTTTCTATGTACAAACTGGATAAAGCTATGGAGGGGTGGGGTAAAATGCCTGGTGAGGATAGGGTGTGTTATGTGATGGTGAGGAATGCCTCCGTAAGTGTGAAGATGGCAGTGCTGGACCTGTTTAATATGGTATAGAGCAGGGGTGTCAAACCGGTTCCACAGAGGGCCAAGTATATGCTGGTTTTTGGTCTTTCCTTTCAATTAGAGCCCAATCAA
Source organism: Umbra pygmaea (assembly GCA_016801145.1). NCBI lineage: Eukaryota > Metazoa > Chordata > Actinopteri > Esociformes > Umbridae > Umbra > Umbra pygmaea. The sequence continues at coordinate 1,307 of JACXGM010041387.1, forward strand.
GACCTAGACTGCCAGGTGAGGGGAGATCTTAACCAATTAGTAACCTATTCAAACAGTCAAGTACAAGGTAAGAGCGAAAACCAGCATACACTAGGCCCTCCGTGGAACCGGTTTGACACCTGTGGTATAGAGGAATGGGGTCCTGCCGGGTGGGTGGAAGAGGGCAGGGGTTCTGCCATTTGTCAAGCCGGGTAAGGATCCTACAAAAGCCACTAGTTACAGCACTCATTTTGAATTTGTGTAAGTTGATGGAAAAGATGATTGTAAGTAGATTGTTGTGTTATTTGGACAGTAGGGGTTTGGTGAGTGAGGCGCAGAGTGGGTTCAGGAGAGGCAGCTTGACTCTGGATGCGTTGGTTACGGTTAGTATGGAGATAGCCTGTGCTTTGTCTAGGAAGGAAGTAATGTGTGTCACTTACTTTGATGTAGAAAAGGCATATGACACTATGTGGAGGGAGGAATTGATGATTAAGTTAAGTGCTATAGGTGTTGGGGGTAGGGAGTGTCGAGGGAGTTTAAGGTGGAGAATGGGATGCCTCAGGGGCAGTGTGGTGAGCCCAGTGTTTTTCTCTGTGATCAGGGCCGGCGATTTCTACGGGCGAACTAGGAGATTGCCTAGGGTGCCTAATGTGTCGGGGGAACCTTTTAGGCCTACTTCCCATTGATTGATCACAGAATTAAAACAACAAACAAAATAAAACATGTTTATTAAACATGATCATCCTAGAGCGCCCTGTCAGCCACACATTTACTTGTCAACCTGATTATTAAATTGAATTGATGATTATTGTCGACCTTTTTCTAAAGCAGGGGCAGTTGGGTTACATTACGTTAGGCAAGTGCGCTGCTGCAAGCTTCACAGAGGTTGATTCCCAAAATTAAGCGGTCTAAACCCTCTGGTGCACAGAAACGAAAAAGGAAAAAGGAAGACGATAAAAAAAACGCCAAGTATAGAAGTAAGTCTTCTCACCTCAGCCATTAAGGTGTCAAACTAAATAAATGTAGTATTGTGCATCCCCTAATATTGTACATTTCATTGTTGTCACTAAGCTATAGCTGGCTAGTTACTGTTACTTTTTTAGTTTGATACGTAAAACTAGAAAACGTAAAAACATAACTTCACTGAACCTACATAGATGTAAATGTCAAAAGACCAGTATCTGGATAAGGTATGCTAGTTATTAAAAGTACAGTTGATCTCTACATTCATTATAAATAGAACAAGTTCTGTTTAGTGTGTACGCAAATAGCAGGTGCATACACACACAGTAACCATTTTGGTGATAGTGGTGGTGTTCACCCTTCTGTACAGTTCCCCTCCAGGAATATACTAATGTGTGTTGTTATTTCTGAACTTCAACTTACTTTCTGAAGTTCAACTAGTACTATTGTTGCTGTTTTTGTTATTGTTATTATTATTGTTAATGATTATTATTTTATTATCACATCACATTATTACTACTAATTGTAATCAGTAGTACTAAGCCTTGTAGCAGCCTAATAGTAATAATAGTAGTGGTAATAGTATAAACTTATCTACTATAAGTTACATGGTCAGAAAAAATGTATTTGTACAATGCAACTATGATAGGATGATAGAAATGACCCAATGCAATTGTGTAAGGAACAGCATGGATGAACTCTGTGTTAAAGGAGAATGGACATCCAGTAGTAGTACAAGAACTCCAGGGACCAGTGACACACAGGCCAGGAACACACAGCCTGCATCAGGTGAGTCTATTTAACAGTATTTAAGCCAAATCCATACTTTAAAGTAAAATAGAAAAAGGTTCAAATGTATTAAAATACAATAGCTTGTTTTCTTAAAGAAGTTCAACCACATTCAAGATAATTTTTTAAAATACAGCTTGTCTGGCTGTACGATATGCTTGAATACAGGTGAAGGTGTGTCACACCTGCACCCCTAAGGAAGCGCCATCAGCGCTCGGATTCCCTTGAGTATTGACATTACGTTTAATTTTGTGTTTCTCTGAGTTCTATGCGCACTATGTACTTGGCATGAATCAGGCCTATGTGACTCTACCCAACTCTATGCTCCTTACGCACGCAGGTGCCATCATTTCCAGTTGATTACCAGCTGTCAAGGACTTAATATAAGCCTGTGGTTTTGTTTTAACCTTTGTCGATTATTATTTGCTGTTGTTACGTATGCATATGGAATATCTGTGTTTCTAGAGATGTCCTTGGTTTAACCGGAATCATTAAACAAGCATTATTATTGTTCACCTGCGCCGGTCTCCAAACTTTACTACAGTGACAAGGTGAAGGGACATCCAGGACCACATTAAGCACTCAGGGCACCAGTGAATCACAGATGACTAAGACCTGGGACACACTGTATTTGAGTGAAGGGTACGGTGGATTTCTGAAGTTGTTTACAGATGGGTCAAAGGACCCAGTTAGTGGAAAGGTAGGGGCTGGGGTTTTTGTCAGGTAGGTCAGATAGGGGGGATTTGTTGGCAGAGTTGATGGTGCTGTTGTTGGGGTTGGAGAAGATGGTGTGGTTTGTTTGGTTCTGTTGGGTGCCAGCACATGTCGGGTTGAGTGTATTGAAGAGGTCGATAAGGAGGCAAAGAGTGGATCACACAAAGAGGGAATGGATGTAAGGATACCGTATGAGCGGGGGGAGATGATAAGGAGGGTGGGGATGGAATGCTGGCAGAAAGAGTGGGATGAGTGTAGAACAGAGAGTGAATATTATGGGACACAGAAAATGGTTAGGGTGGAAGGGGTGTATATGGGGTGTCGGAGGGAGGATGTAGTGTAGTGTAGTGGGAATGGGGGGGTGGGAGTGGTGGTGGGATAGTTGTGAGGCCATTATTGCACTTTCTCAAAGCTACGGGGGTTACTCTTTTGTCTTCCCAGGGGGAAGGGACACATCTGGGAGTGTGTAGGACAGAGCCGCCCTGGGGCATACATCAGTAGGGTAACTGCTGTGTCTATACCATAGAAATAGCATGGATAAAAAGGCCATTCCAATTCAAATCAATGTAGCAGAATGGTCAGAGCGGGAGCCATTTTTATGTGTACCATTCCATTGCAAAGATCTAGTGGCCTACTTCCGCATTAAACGCATTTGCATGTCCCTGTGACAAATAATAACAATCGCCATTTTGTTGTCTACTAATCGAATGACCACGCCAAGCAGTTCAACAGCCTTTCTATCCATTCTATTTCTATGGTCTATACACACTGGGTTACATCTGGATGGACCACCCCCTGTAATTTTGGTTAGGGCGCCTCATCCGTGTGCCAGGTAGTTATATGTGTTTGTGTTAGGTTAGGACAGGTTAGGGGTGTGGCTTTTGTATTTTTCTTTCTTTGCTTTGGTCCCGTCCAGCTCCTTCTCCCAACCTAATATTTTATTATTACCATTAGTTAAATAAAGCCTTCAGTTTATACGGTACCGTCTGATCTTACTCACACCCTTGATCCCATTCCTCTTTTGCTGGCCTCCATTGGTCTTGAACAGTTCCTCTCCTACAGGAGCTAGATTGTAACACATGGAATGAAGGTGGTGTAAAACAAAACTGTCAGAAAGATACTGTGAAACAAAGTGTTAAAATATTATATCATAAATACATAATAAATAGCAAAGTGCAGCCATTTACTTACATTTACATAATCTCTACCCAGTGAGCACAATAATTCGAAAGACGTCTTTTCAACATCTATTCAATGTCTTTTCAACAACAAATATGTAGTTTTGACATCTTTTAAACATTGTGTGCTTATAGGGTATGTTGTTGCAGCTTGTTTGTCCAGCAAATCCCAAGGATGCTCGACGGAGTTGCACATTATTATAGAGTACCTACAGACCTCTGTTATCATAGCCAGGTCTGTGCCCAAACAGTTTGAACTTTAATAAAAAAAATCACTGTAGCTGCCTGTGATAGATCTCCTTCAGCCCCCAGATGTCAGCAACCTTTGAGAATTGATTGCCCCCAATTTAACTTCTGAGTTTTTACTGTTAGGAGATTTGTAGAGATTTACATTGGGACATGCCTAATGCCTCAACAAATTTAATATCTAGGCTAAATGCCCTCAATCTCACACAAATTATTAATGAACAAATCTCAATAGAACCTCAAATCGTAAACAAGTGCACCCTCATAGATAGTGCCCTTATTAACATGCCCTCTAAATACACCTCTGCTGTCTTCAGTCAGGGTCTCATCGATCACTGCCTCATTGCCTGAACCTATAATTGGTCTGGGGTTAAAAGGCCACCTCTCATCACCGTTAAGCGCTTTCTTAAACATTTTAGCGAACAGGCCTTTCAAATCGAGAAGTAATAAACTAAGAGCAGATATCGCCCTTTGTTCATTCCAGAACTGACCGCCCTCATCCATCCATCCATCCTCATCCGCTTATCCGAGATCGGGTCGTGGCGGCAGCAGCTCCAGCAGGGGAACACAAACTTCCTTTTCCCGAGCCACATTAAACTAGCTCCGACTGGGGGATCCCGAGGCATTCCCAGGCCAGGTTGGAGATATAATCCCGCCACCTAGTCCTGGGTCTTCCCCGAGGCCTCCTCCCAGCTGGACGTGCCTGGAACACCTCCATTCGGAGGCGCCTAGGGGGCATCCTTACCAGATGCCTAAACCACCTCAACTGGCTCCTTTCGACGCAAAGGAGCAGCGGCTTTACTCTGAGGTCCTCACGAATGACTGAGGTTCTCACCCTAAGGGAGACGCCAGCCGCCCTCCTGAGGAAACCCATTTCGGCCGCTTGTACCCTGGATCTCATTCTTTCGCTCATGACCCAGCATTCATGACCATAGGTGAGGGTAGGAACAAAAACTGCCCGGTAGATTGAGAGCTTTGCCTTCTGGCTCAGCTCTCTTTTCATCACAACAGTGCAATATATTGAGTGTAATACCTCCCCCGCTGCACCGATTCTCTGACCAATCTCCCACTCCATTGACCCCTCACTCGCGAACAAGACCCCAAGGTATTTGAACTCCTTCACTTGGGGTAAGGACTCATTCCCTACGTGGAGTAGGCACTCCATCGGTTTCCTGCTGAGAACCATGGCCTCAGATTTAGAGGTGCTGATCCTCATCCCAGCCGCTTCACACTCGGCTGCGAACCGATCCAGTGAGTGCAGAAGGTCACAGGGTGATGATACCATTAGGACCACATCATCCGCAAAAAGCAGCAATGAGAACCTCAGCCCACCGAACTGCAACCCATCCCTACCCCGACTATGCCTCGATATCCTTTCCATATATACTACAAACAGGATTGGTGACAAAGCGCAGCCCTGGCGGAGACCAACCCTCACCGGAAACGAGTCCGACTTACTGCCGAGAACCCGGACACAGCTCTCGTTTTGGTCATACAGAGATTTGATGGCCCTAAGAAGGGACCCCCTCACCCCATACTCCCGCAGCACCCCCCAAAGTATCTCCTGGGGGACCCGGTCAAACGCCTTCTCCATATCCACAAAACACATGTAGACAGGATGGGCATACTCTCAGGCCCCCTCTAGGATCCTTGCAAAAGTAAAGACCTGATCCGTTGTTCCACGACCAGGACGGAATCCACATTGTTCCTCTTCAACCTGAGGTTTGACTATCGGTCGAACCCTCCTTTCCAGCACCTTAGAGTAGACTTTACCAGGGAGGCTGAGAAGTGTGATACCCCTGTAATTGGCGCACACCCTCTGGTCCCCCTTTTTAAACAGGGGAACCACCACCTGGTCTGCCACTCCATTGGCCCTGTCCCAAACTTCCACGCACTTTTGAAGAGGCGTGTCAACCAAGACAGCCCCATCCACACCCAGAGCTTTCAGCATTTCTGGACGGATTTCATCAATCCCTGGGGCTTGGCCACTGTGGAGTTGTTTGACTACCTCAGTGACTTCCACCAGGGAAATTGACGACAATCCCCCATCATCCTCTAGCTCTGCCTCTAATATAGAGTGCATATTAGTCGGATTCAGGAGTTTCTCGAAGCAGAGATGGTTACAAGTCTCTGAGCTAGAGTCCAAGTCAAGTCTCAAGTCTCTCATGGTTATGAGTGTTGTATTACCTGCTGTGTTCCATCCAGGCTGCTTAGAACACTACATAGCTATACAGTATAAGAAATTCAAAGCATGTAAATGTAATACAGTATGTTATTATGACTACTCTATCTTTTAGAATACTGTAGTAGCTTTGATGATTTGTTTGGTGTATATAATCAGTGTAAACAGGCTATTGCAATACATGACAAAAACACCAGGAATACTTTAGTTTAAAATTTAATAACTATATTTTGCCTTATAACATGGACATACAGGATAGTTCACACCAAATATTGAGGTACTAAAGAAGAAAGAATTTGCTTGTCTGTTGCTGAATCATAATGACAGACCTTGCCTCCTATTGTGCAGGCTGTGGGGCCATGAGAACTTAATACAGAAAATATTATACCTCACCATGCCACAATTTACATCCTCCTCCCAATTAGTGCAAACTGTAAAAAAACAATTTGCTGCCAAAAACAAGGTCAATTATTAGACGGTTACTCTAAAATTATTAGCAATAATAATGGTAAAAGGCACAACCATGTAATGTGCACTGCGTCTACAACTAATGACAGCTTATAAACTACGGTAAGTCAACACATCCCCCAGAATCTCAAGTCCAGTGTAAAGTTAACTATATAAAACAGGTAACGTTACATGATCAACGTTAACCTGTAACTTGTTTTAAGGCACTTAATAATTAACGCGGTGGCAACCAGCGGGACGTAAATGATTACGTTCATCAACTACCACAAGTTTGGCAAGCAAACAAACGCTCATTCATCTTTTCATAACATCTAGCGAATGACAGTCGGAGTAACCTAACGTAACGTTGCGTTTTCAGGTGCCTGGTAAAATTAGATGTGGTTGAACCAGAATCCTTTATCGTAATAGCACATATTTTGCATTCAGCGCTTCTTTTGTTGTATGACGTTTTTACAGCCACAGCATATGATGAATGGCATAATAGATGCCGGTGCTGTTGACATGTTTGTGTTGCCCTCTCTCACTTGTGGCCATGCGCAGCAGATACCCACACATATTACGTCGTACTTCGATTACGTAGGTATTTTATAATGCGGAAATAATGCGGAGAGGGAAATAATATTTACAGAATCAGACGATTCCTTAAAATAAATATTGTTCACGAGTCACACATCTCGAGTCCGAGTCGAGTCTGAAGTCTTTTGAGGACGAGACTCAAGTCAAGTCTGAAGTCCCTGTGTGTGCGACTTAAGTGCGACTCGAGTCCGAGTCTCAAACTCGAGTCCCCATCTCTGTCTCGAAGTGCTCCTTCCACCGCCCCATTACCTCCTCCTCCAACAAAGTCCCATCCTTACTGTATACAGCTTGGATGGTTCCACACTTCCCCCTTCTGAGATGGCGGACGGTTTTCCAGAAGCACTTTGGTGCCGACCGAAAGACCCTCTCCATGTCTTCTCCGAACTTTTCCCACACCCGCTGATTTGCCTCTTTCACGGCAGAAGGAGCAGCCCTTCGGGCCCTTCGGTACCCTACAACTGCCTCTGGAGTCCTCCGGGATAACATATCCCAGAAACACTCCTTTTTCAGTCGGACCTCAGCCAGCACAAAAACAACCCTCTAACAATCCCTGTGATCTGCAGTTCTTCAAGGAAAACAGTAACCGGTACACACTAGGACTGGGCAATACAGCGATTATATCGACTCTCGACCATGGACATCACCCATCATCGATGGCAACCATGTGACAATGTCGAAAACAATGTTTTGTTTAAATTGAACTTGACTTTTCTGCCTATTCTGGCCAGGCACAAACGTGCAGGGCAATGAGCTGGCTGAAATGAAAAACAGCCTAATCTGGTGTTTCTCTATTAGCTATAGGCCATAGACCAAGGCCGGTTCTAGCCTGCTATATTAGCATGGGCTTTTAAAAATAACAGCTGGGCAACTTGGGCGGTAGGTAGCCCAGAGGTTGTATTTATGAAACAAGTGAAAAAAAAATATTTGTATATTGTACAGTTCGTTTCAAAGCAGTAGCCAGGTGTTCCAGTAAGAAACAAATGTCCTTTTGTCAGCCGAGTCATCTAATTTCTCTGTGGAGAGTAGTATTTATTCCCTTTACTTTTCACAAATAACATCTCACTTTTAGTAAGAAAATGTTAAAATGCAACATATTTGATGTTAAAGGGGCACTGTGCAGAATTTAGCCTGCTCAACTTTCACTTTCAGTGACCAGCTTAAAAAACCTTCCTTGATATTTAAAAAAACAAAGTAATGATAATCAAATTTCCTACACTATGTAGTGCTAATTTTGCCATTTGAACAGAAATTGTAACAAGGAAGTTAGTTTTGCTTCAAAGTTCTTTTGTGTGGAACAAAGCACTAAATATTGTAGGGGATCATTATCCAATGGACAGTAAATAGCTTTTTTACATTTGTTAAATATTTTTTGTTTTAATTTTTTTTAAAGTTTTGTAGGCTACATGTAGACACTGACAGAGTATGTTGTGCTGTGACGAGGAGTTGCTGGAGAGTAACATGGCATGTGTCACACATGGGTTGGGTTTGTTATGTGTTGTCTCTGTGATCCCTCTGTTTGTATGAGTATGCTGCCCTCTTGTGTCTAGTTTTGTCATAGGTTCATTTAGATTATTAGTTGGGTCATTGGTAGTCACGGGTGGTTTGAATTAGTAATTAGTATGTGTTTGTATTTAACCAGGTTGTTCTCCCCTTGTCTCTTGTC
>JACXGM010041388.1:0-10064 GCA_016801145.1 Umbra pygmaea
GCAGCTTTTGCGGATACATGTCACGCCCATAATTGTCCATAAATAGTCAGTGAAACTCCCCGAAATTAATATTCATTGCTTGAGAAATCATGGCATACACAGTAGTGAGGAAAACCAAAAAAGCAACTTCACTCAATGTCAAGTAGAAAATATTGTTGGCGAGGTGGAAAAGAGGAGGAAAATGTTGTTTTATGCGCAGGTTGTGCCTATTACGAACGGCGAAAATGTGTTGGAGTGGCAAAAGGTTGCAGACGCTGTAAATGCCGTGGTCGAAATAAAAAAAGTGGTCAGATATTAGTCGATGTCGAAAAGCGTCTATAGCGCTTCATCGCGGAGGTGTCTGCCACGGGTAGGGAAAATGGGTAACATTAGAGCAACATATCTGCATCACAAGTTATTTGGACATTGGTGGAATGAAAATGCTTTCGATTAATGAAAACATTCTCATTCGGTCTCCTTATGGCAACATGAGTGCAGTCAAGCATCGATTACATTTGGGATACCGGACATAGCTGCAAATTGTGCTTTTTGATTGCCTGTTCACCCGCCATGTACGGAAACATCATGTACTTATGCGCCAAGCCTATTATACCGACTAACACGTCTCGCATAACTCGGCTGAGATATCCCCCACTTGTCAGTTAATTCCATCTGGAAAGTGCAATGTCGCCAGAAATCCTGTTATGAGTGATATGAAAGGCGCCAATAAATAATATTCATTATTATGCTATTATTATAATTATAATTATTATCTTTTAACATTGCAAGGTCAGCTATTGTGCGTCATTACGCATTGTGATGGCATGGCTTTTTATAACCATCCATTTGATTGTATCTGATAATATACAGATGTATTAATCTAATTGTAAATGTAAAAGTCCTGCACAAATAGAAAATCTTGAACCTTTCAAAATGGTTAAGACATGCATCACGATGGAACACATTTAAAAATTTAACTAACTAAATGCATATAAATGAACATATGTTTCTGTATGTTATTACAACATTTATACTATGAAAACAATATTCCCCAATTGACAATAAAGACTATCTCATCATCATCTATTTATCTATTTATCTGCACCGCCAGACAGAGACATCGACAAGAATATTAGTTTTAAACATGATTTTGTTCTGTTTACCGTATTATTTATGAGAATGAATTACATAACATGCCAATATAATTAGCCTACATAATATATTTGAGTGTTCTTTTTGCAAATATGTGCAATATGTCCTTCATTTGCCTTTATGATAAAATCTTGTTTTATATTGTTTGTATTTCTCTGCAGGCTGTTAATTGTATGCATGGCTTTGTGACATCTTCATATTATTAATGAGAGGCAGTATTTCGATTTCGGTTACACAACGCTTTGCAGTTTCAGACGGATCTACAGTAGCCTACGTGTTTCATCCATCTGCCGATGGTGTCGCTATTTCTCATTTCACCCATTTTTGTGCGTACGCATGGGTCAGAGTTTCCGTGAAGGACCGCACATTTTCCCGTCAAGTTTGCTTTTTATAAATCCCAATTATTGCGTAGAGAGATGCGTAGGTCTTCTTTTGTGCGTACGCCAGCTTTATAAATGAGGCCCCTGGTGACTGTGGGGGCCATTTTAGTACAGTGAACTCATTGTCATGTTCAAGAAACCAATTTGAAATGATTCAAGCTTTGTGACATGGTGCATTATCCTGCTGGAAGTAGTCATCAGAGAATGGGTACATGGTGGCCATAAAGGGATGGACATGGTCAGAAACAATGCTCAGGTAGGCCGTGGCATTTAAACAATGCCCAATTGGCACTAAGGGGCCTAAAGCGTGGTAAGAAAACATCCCCCAAACCATTACACCACCACCACCAGCCTGCACAGTGGTAACAAGGCATGATGGATCCATGTTCTCATTCTGTTTACGCCAAATTCTGACTGTACCTTCTGAATGAACAGAAATCGAGACTCATTAGACCAAGCAACATTTTTCCAGTCTTCAACTGTCCAATTTTGGTGTGCTCTTGCAAATTGTAGCCTCTTTTTCCTATTTGTAGTGGAAATGAGTGGTACCCGGTTGGGTCTGCTGCTGTTGTAGCCCATCCGCCTCAAGGTTGTGCGTGTTGTGGCTTCACAAATGCTTTGCTGCATACCTTGGTTGTAACAAGTGGTTATTTCAGTCAAAGTTGCTCTTCTATCAGCTTGAAGCAGTCGGCCCATTCTCCTCTGACCAAACAAGGCATTTTCATCCACAGGACTGCCGCATACTGGATGTTTTTCCCTTTTCACACCATTCTTTGTAAACCCTAGAAATGGTTGTGTGTGAAAATCCAAGTAACTGAGCAGATTGTGAAATACTCAGACCGGACCGTCTGGCACCAACAACCATGCCACGCTCAAAATTGCTTAAATCACCTTTCTTTCCCATTCTGACATTCAGTTTTGAGTTCAGGAGATTGTCTTGACCAGAACCACACCCCTACATGCATTGAAGGTACTGCCATGTAATTGGTTGAGTAGATCATTGCATTAAGGAGAAATTGAATAGGTGTTCCTAATAATCCTTTAGGTGAGTGTATATAGCCTAGGCAAAATGTTGAATTATGACAAGCAGAGTGTTGTACTTGTAAAAATTGAGGCTCGTTCAGCAGCATTGCTGTAGCGAGCAGATACAGATAAATAACTTTGTAATCCAATAGAACAGGGGTCAGCAAAGGTTGTTTGTGATTTTCTATTGCAGGGGTCAGCAACTCTGGTCCTGGAGGGCCAAAACACTTCTCTTTCAAATAAGGGACTGATTTATACCTGGGAAAGCAGGTGATTGGAATTAACTACTAGGTAAAATAAAAAATCTGAAGTGTTTCGGCCCTCCAAGACAGGAGTTGCTGACCCCTGCAATAGAAAATCACAAACAACCTAAATAATTATAAAAGCACATCCGTACATGGAAAATCTATGTTTATGTAGCCAATAGCGCCATACTATGCCCGAATATTATCATATATTAATATAGCAGAAGCAGCAATTCTAGGAAAAATGTTTAATTATGAGAAGCAGCGTTTCATAGTTTTAAAAGCGACAATTATAAAACACACAATAGCCAGTTACTTTAATTATGACAAAGACATGATATACATTTTTTAGTTATTTCTTAGCCAGGGCTAAATATCTTTTGTCTGAGGTTATTGGCCATTCAGCCATTGACAGCATTAATTCATTGAGAGGTGGTTAGCACCTGGGTTGATTAGCGCCTGGGAACCAGATAATTGGCTGGGTACCAATATTAGGAGGCGTCTGATTTTGGCGGTTTTAGTAGGAATAAGGGGTAAAAAAACATGGCAATCATCTAGAAATAACTTTCTGTTTGAGATTTTATAAATTGGACAACAGAATAATGTAATAATATTAATGATTTTTTTTAATTGGACAACAAAATACACAAGTCAAGGAAGGAGGGTGTAGTTTTCAAAATCATAGATTTATTTTAATTACAAACTCAAATGCCAGATGGCGATGTCGTTTGGCGGTTCTAGTGTTAAAAAGGTTTTTGGTGGAGCCAAAGAAGAGAATACTTAATTTTTGTTAGCTGCAGGAATAACAACATCTCTGAGCCATTGTGAAACAAGGGGGGTGGGCAGAGATCTACTGAAGGAGAATACTGTGTCAAGCCAGTGATGTATTGAAAGGCCTTAATACTTTTCCTTGTCCAGAGAGAGAAGGCATTGTCAATATGGGAGGGGGGAATATGTGTTTTTGTCAGTAGTTCCCAAAGCGGACATTTTTCCTTCCCAATTCCCACAAACCCTGCCTTGTCGGCAGCTCCGCAACTCCTTGGACAGATCTGTGGAATGGCGAAAGGTGTGCCCGTGGTTCATCTAACCACATGTTGCCCAGCCACCATTATGTTTACACTATACTTCCGCAATTGAAATTACAGGTGCCTGATCTGGGCACAAGGAGTCGCTGGAGAGCATTGTGGCAGGATGGATAATCTCACTTTTTTTAGATAATCTGATTTATCAAACCCAAATCCCCGGCAGCACTATGCAAATTTGCGCTGCTTCATGCCGAAGGTCCAGGGAAAGTCAGAGAACCCCTAGTCGTGCTAGAACCACTATCATGACGTAGACTGTTCTGCAATGTAGCAGTTTAGCCCATTACACCATGCAGGCCCTGTGTTCTTGAAATTTTGCTGGATTGAGATGACAAATGAGTATGTTTATACATGTAATTGGTGGAGCGAACACAGGAGACCGTGCATAAAGAAATAAACAACTAAGCCATATTCGGCTGTATAACAACACAGGTGACAGTAAAGCCCAAAATATCAATCTGTTACGCCTACCAGCTACATTCACTCACTGTACATAACATTGTACAACAGGGGATGAGCAATGGCTGAGTTTACATACATTTAACCCTTCTCATGGCGAATACTCAGAGCACTCTTATCATAGTGCCAAACGGGAAAGTGAAGCATACATGCCTGCAGGACAACATAACAGGATTAACAAAACAAACGCTGCTAAGGCATGCTACAACCTAGCTCACGTAGGAGGGGGACCTGACACCCTACTGTTCAGAAGACCCAGGAGGCCAGCAAAAGGGGTATGGGATCGAGGGTGCGAGTAAGGACACAGACACAAAGCAGTACCATTTAACTTGGGCTTTATTTTGCCACGGTAAAAATATGAAATGTCACAATAATACTTATAATTAATAACAAACAGATTGGGAGAAAGGGCTGGACTGGACCAAAGCAAAGAAAGAATCACAAAAGCCCACCCCCTATCCTGCTCTAATCTATCACACACAGAACTAAACCTACCTGGCACACAAATGAGGCGCCCTAACTCAAAAGTAAAGGAGGTGGTCAGTCCAGCTCTACCCTGTTGTATATAACAAGGGAGTTACCCGACGGGTGGTGTAAGACCAGGGCGTCCCCTTTCCCCCTGGGAAGACAAAAAGGAAACAAATGATTAATTCAGTGATACAATTCTAACACAGACTAAATTAACACTAACTGCACACACACAAACAATAGGCCTCCCACTCTCTCTATTGATGGGCGCTCGACACTGTAGTGATGTCTTGATGTTTTCGACACATCACTGCATCGGAACAGCGTATCGAGACGTGTTTCAAAAACACTGCTGGTCACATGACAATGTTTTTTTGAAACACTTTGTCATGTGAAATTGAACGATACCTGTGTCGCACTTGTCAAAGACACTGACGTATCGGGTATAAACTGAGGCATTAAAAACAAACATTTCGAATGCGTGAGACTTTGGCTCAGAGAGTTCTGAGAGTATTGCGAGATTGAGGCATCAGACACAAGATGGACCAACGACATCAGGATCCTCATTTATAGACGTGGCGTACTCCAAAAGAAGGATGTGCGGTCCTTCACAGCAACTCTGACCCATGCGTATGCACAAAAACGGGTGAAATGAGAAATGGCGACACTGCCGGCAGATGATGAAACACGTGAAACTGTCTGAACTGCAGACCGTTGGTTGTGTTAAACGAAATCGAAATACTGCCTATCATTAATAATATGAACATTTCACAAAGCCATTCTCATAATCAACAGCCTGTGGTGAAATACAAATAAAATAAAACAAGATTGTAGCCAATGTAAATGCAAATAAAGACATGTGCAAAAAGAGCACTCAAATATGTTCTGTAATTATATTGGCATGTTATGTAATTCATCCTCAAAAATAATATGGTAAACAGAACAGTCAAGTTTAAAACTGATTCTTGTTGATGTCTCTGTCTGGTGGAGCAGAAAGACAAATAGATGATGATAGATAATAGATAGCTAGATAGTCATTATTGTCCATTGGGTGAAGTAGTTTTCATAGTATATGTCGTCATCAGCTATAGAATCATAATGTTCATTTATATGCTTTTAGTTTTTAAATGTGTTCCATCGTGATGCATGTCTTAACCATTTTGAAAGGTGCAAAAAATTCAATTTACGCAGAACTATTTCCCATTTACAATTAGATTTTTACCAACATCTGTAGATTATCAGATACAGTCAAATGGATGGTTATAAAAAGCCATTCCATCTCAATGCGTATTGACACACAATGGCTGATCTTGCGCTGTTAGAAGATAATTATAGCCTTATAGTGCATTTTATTTAGTGGCACCTTTTGATAATAACAGGATTTCTGGCAACTGCCATTTTCCAGAGGGAATTGGCTGACAGGTCAGGGTTATCTCAGCCAACCCGGGGTTATGCCAGACGTGTTAGGTATAATAGGCTTGTCGCATAATTAGACTACATGAATTTCCGTACAGCGCGGGTGAACAGACAAACACAAAAGCACAATTTGCAGCTATAGGTCTGGTTTCCCAAATGTATCAGTGCTATTGAATGCACTCAAGTTGCCATAAGGGCACCGAATGAGAAAGAAAATGCTGTCATTAATCGTAAGCACTTTCATTCCATCGATGTCCAAATAATTTGTGATGCAGACATGTTGCTCACTAATTGAACGAATCTTCCCTCAACTGTGGCAGAGTTTTGCGATGAAGCGCTAGATGCTTTTTGGCATCGACTTTGATGTCTGAGCCACTTTTTTATTATGGACATGGTCCGACTCTCAGGCTGCGACATTCACAGTGTGTGCAAACTTTTGCCACTCCAATAACTCTTTGGCATTAGTAATGGCCACATTGTGCCCTCCAAACAACATTTTCCTCCTCTTTTACACCTCGCCAACAATAATTTCAACTTCACATTGAGTGAAGTTTCTGTTTTTGGTTTTCCTCTCTGTATGCCATGATTTCTCAATCAATGAATATTATTTTGGGGCGTTTCACTGACTATTTATGGGCAATTATGGGCGTGACATGCAGCCGCAAAAGCTGCACCACATTTAGAGTTGATTGTGATTTATAAAGGGAAAACGTGCGTGCGCACAGTTTTATAAATCTGAATATTTCTTTCCGTACGCACGTCCTATATTTCGTCCGTACGCCACTTCTGATGCAAATCCACCGCAAAGTTTTATAAATGAGGCCCCTGATGTTTATAATTATTGGATATATGTTTATATCTTTGAAATTCTGTATAAATCCTTTACACAAACACATCGTCAAATGCTTATCCCGGCGAGGGGTCGCAGGCCTTTATACAATTACAAATTGATATTATCACTCCTGGATAACAGAGTCAGTGACAACAGGAGAATACAGAGTGCTAGTGCCAATGCTATGGTTGAAGTTCAATCGTACCTAGCAGATGCATACCTGGGCCCGTATTCATAAAAAATCTTAATGCAAAGAGTAGCTCCTAGTGAGAAAATTCTAAGAAAATTCTTAGAAATGTGGGCGTTTACTCTTAAATAAAAAAAAATCCAAGTAAAGAAAAAAGTAATTCAGAAAGCATCTTAACTCTTAAAAGAGGTCCTAAGGCCAAAATTGGTAGGAGTACAGATAAGGACTTTTAAGAGGCTTAAGAGTTCCTTCAGTAGAGGAGAAAACGGCGGAATTACGAAGAGGGAGAAGAAATGTGTTGCAGACAATGGACAGGGCTGGACTGGGACAAAAAAATGGCCCTGGCATTTTTGCTCAGAACGGCCCACCACCCACCAGTACACCCTCCTTGCGGTCGCTGTAAATATGCATACCTACTGTACCATTCCCCAAAACACCTACAAAGCTGAGTAGTAAGTGCCATGGACCAGTGTACCAGTGCAAGTGGACCAGTGTACTCACTCTCTGTTGACTGACTCCCTGGTGATCAAAGGTGGCAGTGGAGTAGGGCCTACACACCAGTGGACAACAAAGATCTCCTCCTCAAACAAGGCAACCATTTAAATACTGAGAGCTGGAGACCGAGAGAAAAAAGTGATAACAAAAGTTCAATGATCACAGTACCAGTATCTTTATTTTAAAAGTGCACACATTTTATACTTAGTGGAAATGGCTGCATGGCCCTCTGAACACCCTCAAAAACAATGAACAATGAACCACAATAATGAGATCATCCTGAGAGAGCAAAAGAGAGAGAGGGGGTAAAGGGAATATGAGTCACCTTTTCAGTCAACAATATTATGAATATTTTTATAATAATATCAATAATTTCATCTCACCTTACAATAACAGCAGTTTCTTCAGTAGCTCGCTCTTCTCTGCAACTCGGTCTATTACAGTGTCGGTGTCCAAAGCCACAAGCACATCCTTTTCAGTTGCCATCAACATGAAGGCTTCCAATTTGCCGGCAGACAGACTGCTCCTCAGTCTGCTTTTGATGTATTTTAGGGTTGAACATGATCGTTGGCAGGCCACCTGGGTTATTGAAAGTGTCAGCAAAAACTTGTATGCAAGTCCAAGCAGGGGATATGCAGCAGTGAGAATGTTGAATCTCTGGAGAATTTGATAGCAGCACAGTGGGCACTTTTTGCTGATGATTTCCATGTCCTCTTCCTTTCCATCAGGTCTCCACTGTCCTGGTCGCATATTCATCCAGTGGTGACTCTTTCAGCTTGTCCCACTGTCCCGCTAAGCTTTTCAGCTCAGACTGCAGGTTGTCAACTGTTGCCCTGCTATCAAATTTAACCAGGCACTTGCTGAGGTCTTCAAGTGCAGATTTAGGGAGAGCACTGTTTTGGATCAGGGAGAAGTTTTTGGGATCCAGAAATGACAAATCTGCATAAAGAGTGCCATGTGTCTGAAATCTTTGGTGGATGGCCCCAATGTATCAACAATTTGGTTATGGACCGTTACCTCGTATGCTCTCTCCGCATCATTAATGGTGTCATCCTAAGACATCTCACCCGGCATGGCTTTCTTCTTCTTTCTTCTTTTATGTGGCAGTGCAGCCTCCACTTCCATGTCTGTATCATCATCTTGCTGCTCGATTTTTTCATTTACCCATTTCACAAAGTCATCAGCAGCAGCTTTGACAGACTGGAAATATCTCGCCATATTTTTTAAGGCATCTTGTGTTGACATGACCATCCTATGGGCAGAGAGGATGTCCATCCCTCCTGTCTGCAGGTACTTTTAGACAATGGTGATGTATGCTTGAATATCCTAAGGAATAATTGAGCTGTCAGTATTGTCTCATACTTGAGTAGGCCCTCTTTGTATCCTCTGGCTTTAGTGCGTACATTTCCTTTCACAGTCTTCTGTTCCTGTATGGCTGTGAGTGTGGACAACACATCAATGTACAAACTGTCTTGGGGCTTTCCAAATGATCCAAATACTTTGTTCAGAGCATCTTGCTTAGCCCACCAACGTGTCTCTCCAATTGGAGCAATGCGTCTGTGTCTCTTGTCATGGCTCTCCTTTTCCCAAATGTTCACTCTCTGATATGACTCCCTGATGAACACTGCTGTGTCATTGAGAAGACCGAACAGTGATCCACTATTGTAGTTAGGGGAATTTGAGAGAATATTATATCATTAATATGCACAATAACTTAATACATTAATAATTTATATATTTCCTTTTCCCTTGGGGGCAATGTTATGAGTTAAACAGGTAGATAGTAGCTTAAAAGAAAGTGTGGAGAATGATCTTATTGATCTTACTTGCCTCGTAGATATTTAATATCTATAAATCTGACTCCATGTGTTTATGTGTTAGCTGAGCAAGATCCTCTGGAAACCTAACAGGCGGCAACTTGGAAACCGCTAGATAGCTAGTCTAGACGTGCCAAGTCCCGCTATATGAAATATGTACGGCTACCTGTCCTCACGGATGTGCCTGCTGCGGGCCCCGCTGCAGAAATAGTTATGTCTCAGTGAATTCACGTTAAGCACCGAATAGCTTGCTAGCAAAATGTGTGTGTGATAAATAAACAGAGTAGTACGAGCAGGCAGAGAATAGGCTAACAATGATTCCCATATAGGTCCACCGGAGATATAAGGAATAAACTTGGAATGTCGCAAACAAGGCTCGGTTCAAAGCAATAATATTTAATTCCAATTAAAGGCAGAAAATACAACTCTTTAACCGGACAATGAAATCACAAGTTACAATACCAAGAATATTAATACATGTCGTCCTAAAATCCTAAAACCTACCAAAAACTACAATTGTCCTATATCT
>JACXGM010041389.1:0-10076 GCA_016801145.1 Umbra pygmaea
GTTCAGAAATTTATTTCTGTGTCTTACCCTCTTGCTTGAGGGTGTCAATGATGGCCTTCTGGACAGCAGTCAGGTCGGCAGTCTTACCCATGATTGCGGTTTTGAGTAATGAAACAGGCTGGGAGTTTTTAAAAGCCTCAGGAATCTTTTGCAGGTGTTTAGAGTTAATTAGTTGATTCAGATGATTAGGTTAATAGCTAATTTAGATACCCTTTTCATGATATGCTAATTCATTGAGATAGGAATTTTGGGTTTTAATGAGCTGTATGCCAAAATCATCAGTATTAAAACAATAAATGACCTGAAATATTTCAGTTGGTGTGCAATGAATCTAAAATATATGAAAGTTTAATTTTTATCATTACATTATGGAAAATAATGAACTTTATCACAATATGCTAATTTTTGAGAAGGACCTGTAGTATGCATAATTTGCATATTGAGACGTAGACAAAGACTATTTCCGGGCTCAGTAAACATTTCAATCGTAACAACGAGTTTGTCTCCATGACATCATGGATTTCCACCAATCAGAGGCATCACTGTGGGATTGCGGCATGTTTAGGATTGTGGATAATTAAGTACGTATCCAAGACATAGCGAATAAAATACATTTATCTTAAAACAAGGTTGGTGCCCCATGAACTTTTGGCGTCTATATGAGCATATACAATCGCTTAGTAATGTCGTAGACGGTTACGATTTTATGGCTTATACTCTAATTGTCAAAGGAGAAATTGTATTGTATTCTAATTTCAGGAGTCGGCTGTGGGCGAGATTTTAAGGTCTATATAATCTTAAAGATATACGGAAAAAAATTCGGGAAAACAACACAAATTATTTGAACGTTATAGTGTCATAATATAATAGTTTATTCTCCTTTAAGAAACCGACGCGTGTGTTGTGAACAGGAAATGTGAAATCTATGATTGACATGTACACCACCAATGGGATATAACAATGGTAGTGTGCAACGTGTTACGAACTAAGATTTCGACCAATCAAGAAGTAGGGTGTGTGGCGATATCAACACATGTTCAATAACCTTCATTCTTGCTCTTCTTCCCTTCTAACCACGCGTTCCAGTTAACTCAACCGTAAACATGTAAGTGCCTCTATTTGTAGACATATGTAGATACAATTTGGTCGCTTTTTCAGTAAATATACACCAGTTGATGTACATCGTTGTTTGTCCCGTGGACATGCTGACTATTGTTGCTTGTACATTGTTAAAAATAAATATATTAAATGTTAGATGTTGCAGTTCCAATTCTCACATTTTACTGGAAATCACTACCTTCCAAATCGTAATTGTGTGAAAGTTGAGGCACAGTCCATAATTGGAGTTTATCTGTACTTATCCATGCATGTCTGACAAACTGTTCTGCACGCTGGCGTCATGCTTCAGGCAGGTTGCCATGGATATCACCTCCAGGTACTGCCATAAGGAGATGGAGAGCTATGGGCAGTGTGTAGCGTCACACCCCTCCACGTGGCAACAACACTGTCAAGACCTCAAGATGAAGGTGGCACAGTGCACTTCTTCGCAGTAAGGAAAGAGTTAGATTCTTTCCTCCCCAGATTATTGTACTGTCCTTTCAAAATCTTTCTTTAGTTGAATCACTCACTGATATGTCCTGTTTTAACACAATATATCATGGGTAAATTAAGACTGACAGATCTACAAATAAAAATGCAGCTTTATTTACTGTGTGACACTTGTGGATGTGTAGATCAGTCACTCATCAGTCACCTTCAAACTTTTTAATCCAGTACAAAATAGTTGCGTAACATTCAAGCAAAAAAAACAACCTCTTTGCCTTAGGCCTGTCTGTAGCAGCTTTCACACGGGCAGTCCAATTCCGATTATTGTTTTTGGAGGGGGGGGGTCCATTTCACAAAAAAATCTGTTTAAAAAAGGATGTAATAATCAGCTCATGTGATTGGACACAGGTCAGTAACTGGTGTAAGGTCACAATTGGGCTACATGGCTAGCATGGCTGACACTGCTGTTGGTGAACGTACGAGTGAACGTACGAGTGAACGTACGAGTGAACGTACGAGTGAACGTACGAGTGAACGTACGAGTGAACGTACGAGTGAACGTACGAGTGAACGTACGAGTGAACGTAAGAGTGAACGTACGAGTGAACGTACGAGTGAACGTACGAGTGAATGTGAGGCACCTTAAAGCGCTTTGAGTGGCCAGTGGTTAGAAAAGCGCAATATAAATGCAGTCCATTACCATTTACGCTGTGCCAGAGTTAGTGTAGCAGTCTTAGCTACCGACTCCGGTCAATACATGCCCCCTGGCGACGGGAGTTAATGCCCCGGCTTCACAGATTGTCTGGGCTCTTTCTCTTTGTTTCCCCCATACCTGTCGCCCCCTACCTGTCTCCCCCTCTCTGTCGCCCCCTACCTGTCTCCCCCTCTCTGTCGCCCCCTACCTGTCTCCCCCTCTCTGTCACCCCCTACCTGTCTCCCTGGCTTCTGCTTCCTCCTGTTCTTTCAAGAAAAATGAATAATACAAAATACCCTGCCTAAAAAATCTTTAAAATAAAGAGTTGTGCTTTCCTGCAGTTTGACCATAATATCGGTGGACTATAGATGGGCCAGTGGTTATGTAGCTGTTCAGCACGTGACCAAAGTGTGACAAATCATTAATATGGTTGTAATAAAACAAAAACATGATTTTATCATTTCCATGTTGATGAATGTTTCTGCAGCCCTGTGATTCAGAAGATCCGGTCAGACTGTTCCGTTGAGTTTACAGAGTTCGACCGGTGCTTAAGAGAGAACGCCACCTCGCCGACCTCCTGCTCTGCACACGTAGCACGCTTCCTGAGCTGTGCCGAGGCGGTGGACCTAGCTGGAGTGGTGAGTGCTCAGTCCTCACTGTTTCTGGCTCTCCCTAGCTGTTCTCTAGTTTATATCAGCCTTGAGCGAGTGCTTTAACATTGCTGTCTCTCAAAATGTCTGTCTTCAAGACTATTGTCCTTCGGTAGTCAGTGTAGTAATTGGTGCAGTAGTCAGTTTAGTAATTGGTGCAGTAGTCAGTGTAGTAATTGGTGCAGTAGTCAGTGTAGTAATTGGTGCAGTAGTCAGTGTAGTAATTGGTGCAGTAGTCAGTGTAGTAATTGGTGCAGTAGTCAGTGTAGTAATTGGTGCAGTAGTCAGTGTAGTAATTGGTGCAGTAGTCAGTGTAGTAATTGGTGCAGTAGTCAGTTTAGTAATTGGTGCAGTAGTAAGAGTAGTAATTGGTGCAGTAGTAAGAGTAGTAATTGGTGCAGTAGTCAGTGTAGTAATTGAGGTAAATGTGTCTTCTTTTTCAGCAGTGAACCAATTTCCTTAGCCCTATTTTTATTTATTTTATTTAACCTTTATTTAACCAGGTAAGTTGACTAAGAACAATTTCTTATTTACAGCAACGACCTGGGAGCAATTAGGGTAAAGTGTCTTGCCCAAGGACACGACATTTGGCTCAGTCGGGAATCGAACTGGCAAGTCTGACACCCTACCCACTGAGCCATCTGCGCCCCTATGAGGACCCAGCCAGATCCTTCACTCATCCTTCTCAAAAAAGACATTCTTTCAATAGTGATGACAAACTGCTCCCTGAATAACATCCCGACTTTACAGATGGATGCAGTGAAATTTAGGATTCCTCAACAGAAATCTGAATAGGACAGATGACCAAGTTACTGGATCTTCTTTCAGTCTGAGATGCAGATAAACAACAGCGGTTACAATCGGGCGGCTGCAGAAAAGTTTTTCTTCAACGCATTGAACAAAACAGTGCTATTTCTGAAGGCCAGACTGAGACTGAATGTGTGTAACTGAGTTCGCTTTATGTCCTCGCTCCATGACACATCCCTGTCATGACATGTCTTGTTTACAGTGTATTTTTAGCTTGTAGATGTCTTTCTTTTTCTTACACCTAAATGCGTTGCTGTTATATGGTGCTGGGGCTACTCAAGGGCCCCAGCAACAGGGTCTGGTGTGAGTCACAGTAGAATATTAAACCATGGAATGTATGATTATCACTCCCCCACATCTCGCCTTTGGCCGCCCACCTGTTGAGAGGAAAGAGGAGGAAGGGGTCTGCCTTTATAACGCGAAGGAGCACAAGATGAGTCAGAAAAGATTAGGGAGGGGGGGCTGCAGTTATCATCCGTGTGACTGACCTCAGACACTCAAGAGGAGGATGTGCTCTTTGACTACTAACCAGAACAGCCGCCCTTCTCCGCTTCACTTTTTGAGCAAGACGCGGTCACGAGGAGAGGTTCTTAGAAATGTTGTAAAAAAATATTGACACAATTAACTGTTCCTCCTGTCTAGAAATACATTTTGCTCTCTCATATCATGTGTAGAAGGAAAAAGCCTGGCATCACCACAACACATCTAGTTTGAAAATAAAAATGTAGCCACATTGGGGCAGGATTTCAGGATTTTATTAGGATCCCTCTTAACTGCTAGCATTAGCAGCAGCTGTTCTTCCTCAAAGGTTATATTGAAGACAACGTTACACTCAAAAAAGCACATTTTACACTGGAAGATATCACAGAACAAAAACGTTCACCATTTATTTCTAAACAAGAGATTACCTTAACACCCTGCAGAAGAAGATATCACAATAAATTATATTCACCAAAATACTATGCTGTAAAAAAATGTGTCAGTCAGTTATCAGAAATCATAGGAATTTCACTGCACAATACTGTGCCAGTGTGTGTAGGCTAGGAAAATACTGTCATCAGTGCTATGTTCATATTAATAATTATTTACATTTCGAAACTGCTGCACATAGCTCATGCTAAAACAAATACTTCACCATATTGAACAACAAAATATTGTATGGTTTGTTGGATCAAACAGAAGTTATTACAGTGGTTATACCTATAGCAGTACTGCATTGTGGCAACAATATTATTAATATTTTACATTAGAACACGCAGGCCTTGTTGTTCTACAGGTATGGGACATTTTAACTGACCACATGAACCTTACCAGAAAATAATTAGAGCTTTTTTCATAAGAAGTTAAGAGTTTGAAATTTACTGCCAAAAACTGAAAATGTATGTAAAATAAATCATAAAAGAATTATGAGGTGCATTTGTCTGTCCTCAGTGATTTTTTTTCAGTTTCAATCTTAATAAAAATACTTAAAAAAATGTTTCTTGAACATTCCTCCAACTGGTAATTACTGGTGGGAAACCTAACCCACCTGGACTGTGACATTTTCAGAATGGTGACTACCTAAATAATGATCTAAATAACAGTATTTTGTAAGTTAAACATTATTTATAAAAAGCAATCTATTGTTTTCTTTAAACTCCTGCATTTTTATTAGTGAATGCTTTACAGTATAAAATAAATAGTTACACAAAAGATAGCTTCCTTAGTAACCCAGACATGGCGATTAGGACCAGAGCTACACGAAAACCGTAAACTCCAGGACAAGAGCTACAGAAAGCCCCAACATGTTTCTGAACATAACCCTGTTTCCTTATAAGGCTCTCTAAATTACCCTGTTAGCCTACTCCAGAGGTGTCCAAACCCTTCCA
This sequence comes from Umbra pygmaea, assembly GCA_016801145.1. Taxonomy (NCBI): domain Eukaryota; kingdom Metazoa; phylum Chordata; class Actinopteri; order Esociformes; family Umbridae; genus Umbra; species Umbra pygmaea. The sequence continues at coordinate 5,565 of JACXGM010041389.1, forward strand.
CGGAGGGCCTAGTGTATGCAGGTTTTCGCTTTTACCTTGTACAAACCTGATGGAGTAGCTCACTAATTGGCAGACTAGATCCTAATTTGGCTCTAACTGAAAGGAAAGACCAAAAACCAGCTTACACTATACCTCCATGGAAGGGTTTGGATAGCCCTGGCCTACTCTTTAGCAGTTTATGCCAGTGTTCTTAAACCCTCCACTCAGGGAACAGCAGCCTTTCCATGTGTTTGAACTATTTCTGAGCTAGCACACCTGATTCAATTCCTCTGCTAATTATCAGGCCCTTGAATAATGAATCCAGTGAGCTAGTTCAACGGCTACAGCTAAACTGTGGAACATCTGTTATGCCCCGAGGAGAGGGTTGAAAAACACTGGTTTATGGGACTGTAAAGCAAATTTTTGTGTTTTGCGTATGCACCTGACAACATGTAACAGTTATAAATATACCATAACCTCAAGCTGCCGCAAGTGGGGCTATACAATTTGTTTCTATTGTATAGCTGAAACAGTTTCATACTTGTCAATGTGGTCGGTCTTCTTTCAGAAGTCTTCCAAACCTGACGGAAACGTAAGCCGACCAGACTCAAAATTGTTCATTATTTTATTCCTTCTTTGTCTCTCTTTCAAAGTGCCTGGATTTGGTTCCCTTTGACACAGGATTAGGAACTCTACTTCTAAATCAATGGCCTAAATGTCCTACGGTAAAAAAATGTTAACACCTCTGAGGATAGAGTAATTGTAAATTATTTCCTATAAATACAACTTTTCTTAAAGCCTGTTTTAAACTACTAACATGAGATCAAACTCCAATGACACAATGTTGTTTTTTGCTCTCCTTTCCAGCACTGTGGGTTTGACATGGTACAATGAGCAGGTGGTATTTAGACAATTGACTTTAGAGTCCTTTGTGATTTTAGTGTATGTATGCTCCAGAGCGCTGAATATCTCTAGCCTATGGATTTGCATTGGAGTCTTTTGATGGTATCTGGAAACCCATTAGACCAATCACGTCTTGATCTAGCTATCATTAGCTAGGTAAAACACGTAGCCAAAACTTTCATCTGCCGAGATCTAAGAAAAACTATCAGACATATTTGAATAACTCTTTGGGCAGCAGGCTTGGACGTGTCGGCTATTACAGCCCAAAGATTACTTCACCTGCTGGATTAGAGAGGCTAGACTGCAAGTGAAAAGAATCTCTCAAAAACAAGATGGGTCAAATAACAACAAATAGAGCTTGTTTAGAGTTATGGAGAAAGGTCCTATGCCCAATTGAATCAAAGATGAGGGTTTAGAAGGTCAGCTCGTGGCATAGTGGGATAAGTTCCTGCAATGGAGGACAAACTACGTCATGATAGTCAGTGGTTCGAGCCTGACTATGGCTTCTCCGACTTTGTCCTGAACATCCTGCACGAGGTATGGCAGATTGGCATAGCACTTATCGGGATTAGGGATAGATAAATCAGATTATCTACCGTGCTACGTTGCTCTGCAGCAACTCCTTGTAAGCAGATTGGGCGCCTGTAAGTTAAATTGTGGAAGTATAGTTAGTCAGTGTCAATCATCCCACATGAGCTGACTAAAGGCTTCCGTGTTGGATGAGCAATATGAAGAGTCGGCCGGCTCTGCGACGTGGTTAGATGAAAAGTGTCTCACCATCTCGCATCTGTGGAAAGGGGGTTGCGGAGCTGCCTACGTGGGGGGGGGTTAGTGGAAGAAAATTAGAGAAGAAAAATTGGGAGGGAAGAAAATTGGGGGAAATAATAAAAATAATTTGGAACAGGTGTCATGAGGACTTGGATGAAACTGCTTAAGTGGGCCGCAGTATGAATGTTGAAATGTACAGTAACATCTCACCGGCTCAGAAACAAATGTCTATTGACATCCCCCGTTTGACTCCTTTTAATGTTCAGTATATAATTAATCTATGCACATACGTTTTTGCACCCTACAATGAGGGGACTGTTCAAAATGTGCTGTAATATGTGGTTTATTTGGTATGGATGAAAATCCTGTGAGATTAAAGCTTTCAGTCTGTAATAACTCCATATTCATTGTAATATTTCAAATCCAACATGCAGGAATAGAGAAGAAAAAAACCAACTGTGTCTCTGTCCAAATACCTTTTGTGTTAATTCTATATTAAAGGACATTCACTGATACGGTACTAATTCTGCCCACAGTATTTTCCAAGTTATCCTAACTTATGCAGTTTTTTGTCTCCAATGTACATCTAAATACACCAGTAACATTTTTGTTGCACCTCGTAATAAACCATTTATTAATCATACCTCACATTTATTAATGGTCCTTTTGCTATCTATAATCTACTGTACATCCTGTTTAGTAGATTCTCATGTCCAGAGTGAATTTCATTGATGAGTAAATCCATGTTTACTGTGTTCCAACTGGTCTCTTGTGGGAGTTAAACCCACAACCCTGGGATCAGGCATTTCAGGTGGCGTCCCAAAGTGAGCACTTCTTTATTTTTGCAATTACACAACCTAAACGGTCTGTAATCCTTTTGTAAATGCCTCATTTACTGGTATTTTATTTGTGAAATAAATTGTACCGGTAACCTCTTTTTCCAGTGTACTCAGGCTTAAAGTCCAGTCACTTTCTGGTTTGACTGACTTGAGAACTAAACGGAGTCGCGGCATGCTGTGAACCAGTGCCCATCTCCACACGCCTCCAGAAAGGCAGGTTGAAATGTTGAGGGATGTTTCTGAGGCAGCTCTGCCCCTAGACCTCTGTAACCTCCCTGGTATGTACCTCCAATCTGCCCCCAAACTGTTGCCAAGAAGCCTCCCAGACCATCTGGAGCAGGACAGCGTTTAGCGTAGTTTGACTCCCCAGACTGACAACAGAGTGAGAGAAAAAAAAATATGTCGCTGTGCCCATGACCAAGGCACTTATCCCTAACTTCTTATATAGATTTCCCGGATAAGAGCCTCTTTTAAATGACTAAGCCTTTACATAGATCATGAGCTAATGAAAGAACCATTCCCCATTCACTTTGAACACATTATGTGAAATCGGTCGTTACTTACCTGAAGCACTAGAAACATGGAGGTTCAAATTGTATTTGGTTTTCCAAATACTTTACCTGCCCTTGATTTGAAGCTCCACACGCCTCTTCCCAACACACAAGGGAGAAACCAAAACAAACTGACTGACTCCCAATCATTGAGAATGAATAAGATGTATGTTTTCCTGGGATTTCCTGCCTGATAGTTGAGATGAAGTGTAATAGCTAAGCTTTTAAATAGTTACTGGGTCGTGTCTGATAAAACGAAACTATTTGGAACGAAAATGTTTTCTTATTTTTTGGAAATAATACTTTGTTTTGCCCTACTGAACCGGTTCTGCTCTTGGTAGTGTGCAATAAGCCTAGTCAGATATATTGATCCAGGTCCCGCCTGCTGGATCGGATGATCTCAAAGGCCCAGTAGAAATAACTGTCCAATAACTGCTTCTTTAAAGTGGAGTCTGGGGTCAGATGCCAAAGGGTCAAGAGGTGAAGTAAGAGTTCTGCATGGAGTAGAGGCGGTCGATCGGGTTTCCCACACGCCCCGTCAGAAGCCCGCCATCCGTCGTTGCCAAGAGACAGTCGCCAAGGTGACTGAGGCTCCCATCGCTGTCCAAATCGTGGAACACCGTCTCCGAATCTAAAGATAGAAGTAGTTTAGAGTTAAGGCTCTCTAGAGGCGGTGTTTTTATCTACATTCCATGATACGACGTGTCAAAATTGCACATTTTTTCACCATTCTGAGCTCCCGTTCTAAGGTCTGAGGCATCTAGACATACAGACTATAACATGACCCAGGAACTTTTCAAGTTTAAAAGCTCTCACCATTAATGTGCAGGTCTGTAGAAGTTGTCATAGCGACAATGTCATTCATGCATCACTACAGTTCAGAGGTCACCCTTGTTCCAAGTAGCAGGAAGTAAAAGTTAGCGTGCGTGTGCATGAACCATGACCCACTACATTAACAAGAAGGAAGTAGCATCCTTGCTAATTCCATTTTGAATGACACAATGTCTTTTGGACAGCATTGGACATCTACAAGCTTGAAAAATCCATTAGGATTGTGTTTGTTTGTGTTGACGTGGCCTAATCTCCCGCCTGTGTGCCCTGCCTCTCTGATTCTCTCTACATACGTGTGTGATTGAAGCTTCTGTTTCTTAATGTCATGTCAATACAAATAACCCTCCCCCTAAAAAACACAAGATTTACTGACAATGAAAACTAGTCAATGTGAAATGGCCTGTTCGTGATCTAATCACGTTGTCTGAAAACATTTCTAATAGAAACATTGCCTTTTTAGTCACATGCAAGTGAGATATTTGAAATACTTGTTAATGTTTGTTACAAAGTAAAAGAAACAAAATACATTATTTTACTAAATTTGTCTCTGTCTGTCTCTCTCTCATCATACTGAAGTCTGTCTGTCTGTCTGTCTGTCTGTCTGTCTGTCTGTCTGTCTGTCTGTCTGTCTGTCTGTCTGT
>JACXGM010041390.1:0-10063 GCA_016801145.1 Umbra pygmaea
CTCCCTCCAGTCCTACCTCCCTCCAGTCCTACCTCCCTCCAGTCCTACCTCCCTCCAGCCCTGCCTCCCTCCAGCCCTGCCTCCCTCCAGCCCTACCTCCCTCCAGCCCTGCCTCCCTCCAGCCCCTACAAGCTGTTGGTGAGGCAGAGGAGATGGATCATAATTCAGGTGGAACATTGGAAACCACATCTATGCTAAAGCACCATCTCTTTCTAAACCAACAATAATTTCTGACTGAATAAGAAAGTCCCTTAAGTACATCCCCTGGGCACTGGACTATGTGTGTGATTCTGAGACATGTCATAACGTTTGCATTGTGGTTACTTTCAGAATACTAGGCCTGTGGCTTCAATTTTTACTTAATAGTTCCTTATTTTGGGTTGGTAGATTCCATTGAATTTGGAAAAACTTTCGACCTTGCTTAAATGAGAAATGTAATCTTCAGTCACAGAATTACAGAGCTTGGTTTTAATTCACGCAGTCGAACGTGACAGCGTTGTCATCCATGTATGTTTACAAGATGGAAATAAGGAAGTCTCTCTCATTTAGCTGCTAGAATTGTGTTTTAAATAGTAGCCTACCCTCTACTCTATTATTACACTACTTTTGATGGAGCCAATGGTGCACTATAAAGGGGATAGGGCACCATTTGAAAGGCTGACTTAATGAAAAGCGGAACAGATTTGGGTCTCTCCCTGCTGAATCCTTCATAGCAATGGTTTCTCTGTGCTGAGTCCTCACTTTGTAAGTTGGAGCACAGGGATGTTCGCGCAAGTGTTTCTCAATTTAATTGCAGGCGATTGTACTATTGAGATGTGATACCGCTGGAAAGATGAAGACGTGAAATGGCGAGTAGAGACGGAACATTTCATTACGGTGATTGTGTGATTAATGTGAATGCTAAAGGAAATATTCAGCTGTGTTTCTCACTTTTTTTTGGGTTGTATTAGTGCATCTTCAATGCAAATAAAGCTGTCAGTTAAGGATCAGAAACGAGAATCAGTAGATCAGGAACATTGGAAAAACCCTGGGCATGCCCGAGTCAACAGTTTGGTTGATCAAGAACAAAAATCAACCGGTGAATTCAATTATGCCAAAAGACCCGGTAGACCGGGGAAGACCACTGTAGGGCATGACAGGAGAATACTCTCTATGGTGAAGAAAACCCCCCTGACAACAGCCCAATGGGTCAAAACACTCCTGAATGCAGGTGTAGATGTGTCAAAGTCTACCATATGTAGAGGACTACACCAGCAGGACTACTGACGGTACACTACATGATGCAACAGAAAGAAGAGATTATAGCTTGCTTAAAAGCACTGAAATGAGCCCCAACTGTTCTGGAAAAAAAGTATTGTAGACAGATGAGACAAAGATTAACATGTATTAGAGTGATGGAAAGAGGAAAGTGTGAAGAAAAAATAAAATGCCCATGATTGAAAGACACCACCTCATCTGCGAATCATGGTGGAGCGAGTGTATTGACAATGTACAGTATGTGTGTAATGAAACCAATGCACCTCTATCTAGTGATGTTTTTAATCTCCATTAACCTTGTATCTGTCCTAAATCCTGGAGATGGGGATGAACGTGAACATTACCTTGCATATTATTCACATGGCAGTGTATGCTTTCAGGAATTTAAACAAAATATGTACTTTGTTATTATGATGTAGACGGATGAATGTGTTCTAGGCAAATATGGGTATATTTATTAGCATTTGTTTGGTGATCTTTGGACTGCTTTGCTTACAGAAAACATATATTAACAGAAAAATCATTTTTGGGGTTTGAGAATCAATTTTCATATTGGAAAAATAATATTGCGATAGATTTTTTTCTCCCATCACTACTCCCATGATTCTCCAACGACCTGATGGATCTGACTAACATCATACTGATGTTGCAAATGTTTATCACTGTTGGAAATTACTGATTTGTACTGTGTTTAGATATTCACATAAAGTGGCAAAGCCACATTTTCAGCAGCCATTAATTCAGTGTCCTAGTGATGAAACCATTTGCTCATCATGTTTTCACTATGATTTCTGATTAATTTATTGCCCCCTTGATGAATAAAGGTATAATTTTCCATCAAAATGCATGTAAATTGGGGGTCGCATGGCATAGCTGCATTGCAGGACAGTCTACGTCACAATGGTCATGGGTTTGAGCCTAACCATGGGTACTCTGACTTTCCTCGGGCCTGCACGAGGCAGCACACAATAGACAGCGCTGCCCAGGACTTGGGTTGGATAAGTCAGATAATCTATCCTACCACGTGGCTCTCCAGTGACTCCATGTGTTCAGATTGGGGGCCTGTAAATTCAATTACGGAAGTAGTCGGTGAACGCAATCATCCCGTGCATGATTCGACTAAAGGCTTCCGTGTTGGGTGAACAGTGCAAAATGAATTAGTGGCTCTGGCGACATGTGGTTGGATGAACCATGTGCGCACCCCTCATCATCCCACAGATCTGTACAAGGAGATGCGGAGCTGCCAACAAGGCAGAATTGGGAAGGGAAGAAAATCTGGAATAAAAAATAAAGAAACGCATGTACATTTTTGGGTGTTTTGTCTGTACATACAATAGTCTGCATAACATGCAATACACTTGCTTTTTAGTGGAAGAAAGACTTTAAAACAATTTTTCTCTGTTTGCATATTTACTTTACTCTGCCTTCGTAGGGCAGCATTTGCAGAGTTACTGAATTATTGTTACTAAACGACGTGAGCTAACTATTCAATTTGATCGTTGGCCTCAGGCACTTCCACTGACTGAGACTGCAATGCATTCAAACGATCAGGCACTAAAACTGCCTGTCCAGCTCGCCACAGATTGTGCAGTGTTGTCCAGTATGCATGGTGGTCTGATCACAGCCATATGATGAGCTCGGTCTGGCTCTCGCCTGGGTCTAACATGCTGGGCTGTGTCTGTGTTGCTTCCACAGTTTTGGCCAGCAGCTGGGTGGGAGAAGAGGCTGTGAATGCATCACCTTAGAGCCATCAGAAATGATTGTGGTGAGTTTTCTGAGTCTTTCTCTGTCAAATTAACATACATTTAATTTAAAGGGCCAAACATAGTGGAAAAGAAGAGAAATGTAAAGGAAAAACTAGAATAAATAAATACATTTTAAATGTTTAAATATGCAGTGCATCTGGAATGTATGCACAGTGCTTCACTTTTTCCACATTATGTTATGTCACACCCTTATTCCAAAATGGATGAAATTCATTATTTCCCTCAAAATTCTACAAACAATACCCCATAATGACAATGTGAAAGAAGTGTGTTGGATATCTTAGCAAATCTATTAAAAAACAAAAAACAAGCAAGAACATGTATATAAGTATTCACAGCCTCTGCTCAATACTTTGTTGAAGCACCTTTGGCAGCAATTACTCAAGTCTTTTTGAGTATGATGCTACAAGCTTGGCACGGCTATTTTTGGGCCCATTCTCCTTTGCAGGACCTCAAGCTCCATTTGGTTGGATGTGGAGCATTGGTGCACAGCCATTTTCAGATCTCTCCAGAGATGTTCAATTGGGTTCAAGTCTGGGCTCTGGCTGGGCCACTCAAGGACATTCATAGAGTTGTCCTGTAGCCACTCCTGCGTTCTCTTGGCTGTGTGCTTAGAGTCGTTGTCCTGTTGGAAGAGGATCCTTCGCCCCAGTCTGAGGTCCAGAGCACTCTGGAGCAGGTTTTGCTAATGAATCCTGACTAGTCTCCCAGTGCCTGCTGCTGAAAAACATTCCCACAGCATGATGCTGCCACCACCATGCTTTACTGTAGGGATGGTATTGGACAGGTTATGAGCGGTGCCTGGTTTCCTCCAGACAGATGGCTCAGCAGGTGTCAGATGGCTCAGCGGGAAGGGAGTTGGACTAGCAGTCGGAAGATTGCTGGTTTGGTTCCTGGCTGTGCCAAATGTTGTTCTGTCCTTGGGCAAGGCACTTCACCTTAAGTTGCTCCAAGGAGAATGTCCCTGTAAGTCGTTCTGAATAAGGGCATCTGCTAAATGACTAAAATGTAAATGACGTTTGCAATTCAGGTCAGAGTTCAGTCTTTGTTCCATCAGATGATATACTTTTGTTTCTCATGGTCTGAGATTCCTTCAAGTGCCTTTTGGCAAACTCCAGATTGGCTCTCAGGTGCCTTTTACTGAGAAGTGGCTTCCATCTGGCCACTCTACCATATAGGCCTGATTGGTAGACTCCTGCAGAGATGGTTGTTTTTCTAGAAGTTTCTCCTCTCTCTAGAGAGAAATGCTAGAGCTCTCTCAGAGTGACCATCGACCTGCATCGTTTACTGTGGGACCTTCTATAGACTGGTGTCTGCCTTTCCAAATCATGTCCAATCAACTGAATTTACCTCAGGTGGACTCCAATCAGATTGTGGAAACATCTCAAGGATGATCAGTGGACATAGGATACACTTGAGCTCAATTTTGAGTGAAAGGTTATGACTTATGTACATGTGCTTTCATAGTTTTATTATTGTTAATACATTTGCAAAGATTTCAAACACACTTCTTTCACATGAAGTATGGGTATTGTTTGTAGAATTTTAAAGAAAATTATGAATTTATTATTATGAACCATTTCAGAATAATGGTGTATAATAACAAAATGTGGAAAACGTGAAGTGCTGGGAATTTGTTCAGGATGCACTGTACATTCTAAAGAAATTTTGTGTACAGTGTTGTAATATGTTAAAATAGTTACTGCATTAATGAAAAGCAAATTTAAATATGTGTATGTAATATGATTAGGAAATGTGATTATGGGCTATGTTTCTCAGTGTTTTGTTGCTCTCTACTGGGTGTACAGGTGCCCAACACTTCTGTATGTTCCTCAGTCTGGACGACGACTTTGTGGTTCTTCCTTTTCTCTCTCGGGTACTATCTTTTGGAAACTATACTCTGTGTGGCCCACCAAGGCTGTGTTACCCAGTCAGTAGTCAGGTTTCCATCTACTCTGCCTGTTGTCTGGTCTGTCTGCGAGGCATCTACACCACATTCACACAGACATCCAAGGGTCCCTCGACGTGGGGCCAGCTTCCTGTGCAGCCCTGGCCAGCAAGAGCCCTGCATTGCACTGCTGCAGGCAATGAGACAGCCACCAGGAAATAGGAGGCTATATTAGATTTGGCCAGGCAGGTCCTGCTGGCCTGGGTCCCCTGTCTGTCCGCTGGGGGCAGCTGATTACCAGTGTCTGGCAGGTCAGAGGGGATGGGAAAGTGACAACACATCAGAAGCCAGCTTCCGTCCTCAGTCGTGCTGCCCTGGTCATCATTAATGCTTTTATGGTTTGCACAGTCAACAAAGTGGTTAATTGAGAACCATGCGTGACTTTTAAACCCTCATGGTTTTATTATAAAACCATTATTCAGTCACCTTCACTGTGTCGTTTTGTCACCCTTCATTCTCATTTCGTCACCGTCAAGGTGTGTCATTTTGTCACCGTCAAGGTGTGTCATTTCGTCACCGTCAAGGTGGGTCATTTCCTCACACTCAAGCTGTGTCATTTCCTCACACTCAAGCTGTGTCATTTCCTCACACTCAAGCTGTGTCATTTTGTCACACTTAAATTTTAGTTATCTAGCAGATGCTTTTATCCAGAGCAACTTAGAGTAAAGCAATGTTTTGAATAAAGGCCTGTTTTTATGTTATAAGTATAGTGTCAACAACTGACAGCTGTTCTGCAGCAATGGAAATAAATTATGCTTTGAAAGTTGATCCTAACAATTACTACAGGTATCCCAACGTTATTACCTACAAACCCTCTGTCTGCATATAAGCAGTGGTGGAAGAGACTCATAAGAATTATATGGACAGTGTTGTACTACAGGAACTAGTATATTGCTATCGTAATGGCAAGAAAAAGGAAGACAGACAGACCAGTATAACCCTTAAAATTGTAGATTTGAGAAATTGCAAAGAATAAAAATAAAGGTGTCAGTTTGTAGAGTTTATTACTGTACACCATAAATAGGCACTTGAAATCTAAAGAACACACTGACAGGAAGAGGTCTAGCAGACCCAAAGCCACAGTAATTTCAGAAGACAACTTCCTGAAAGCCAAAAGCTTGTGTGATCAGCAGTTCACAGGACAACAGCTTAAAGCACAGCTTAACATTGGTCGAAGTAAGCAAGTCTCAATTTCAATTGTGAAATGAAGGCTTCGAGTTTAAGCTTAGTTAAGGGATGTGGTTATGTCATGGGCTGCCCTCCTTCTCTCAGTTAAGGGGTGTGGTTATGTCATGGGCTGCCCTCTTTCCCTCAGTTAATGGGTGTGGTTATGTCATAGGCTGCCCTCCTTCCCTCAGTTAATGGGTGTGGTTATGTCATGGGCTGCCCTCCTTCTCTCAGTTAAGGGGTGTGGTTATGTCATGGGCTGCCCTCTTTCCCTCAGTTAATGGGTGTGGTTATGTCATAGGCTGCCCTTTTTCCCTCAGTTAATGGGTGTGGTTATGTCCTGGGCTGCCCTCCTTCCCTCGGTTAATGGGTGTGGTTATATCATGGGCTGCCCTCCTTCCCCCAGTTAATGGGTGTGGTTATGTCATGGGCTGCCCTCCTTCCCTCAGTTAATGGGGGTGTTTATGTCATGGGCTGTCCTACTTATGTCAGTTAATGGGTGTGGTTATGTCATGGGCTGCCCTACTTATGTCAGTTAATGGGTGTGGTTATGTCATGGGCTACTCTCCTTCCCTCAGTTAATGGGTGTGGTTAGATCATGGGCTGCTCTCCTTCCCTCAGTTAATGGGTGTGGTTATGTCATGGGCTGCACTTATTCCCTAAATTAATGGGTGTGGTTATGTCCTGGGCTGCCCTCTGTCTTTCAGTTAATGGGTGTGGTTATGTCATGGGCTGCACTTATTCCCTAAGTTAATGGGTGTGGTTATATCATGGACCGCCCTACCTTTCGTCAGTTTCTGAGTGTAGTTATGTCATGGCCTGCTCTGTCCTTAGTCTCCTCCCAGCTCAGGGTTTTGCCCGCCCACTTCTACATTAAATAGGAAACCCATCTAAGTGTAGGTTGGTCATAGCAGAACTGTCGTCAATGGAAGCAGTGTTCTGCTCGCAGGCGTCATCGCCCACCCATGATTTAACCAGTGGTGGAAAAATTTGGTTTGCATTGGCAGTGATTTCAAGACTCACAAAGAGAGTGAAGGCAGTGCAGTACCCAGCAGTGTTCAGAACAGTGACTGTGTGTTTGTAGTTAATTTAGTCATTTCTTATTGGGCTTCTGGTTGTTTTTCCTGTAACTGGGCTGGTGTTGACTTTCTGCCCTGTTTGTGGTGACCGGGAACTAGATGGTTTTAGTTTTTTCTCATCTGATAAAACCTATTCTGCCCTGTTCAGTCACATTGCACGGCCTGTGTCATGTGCTTTTTCAGTGAAAATACTCATGAACCATGTCATGAACACTTTTACTTATAAGTTTATTTTCATGCATACATTTCATAGTTAGTGTTTTTCACTAGTTCCCTTTTCAATTTATTTTCAAATCAACTGCTTGCACAGTTTTTGTTATATACCATAAAATATTATAAATTGTCCAGCGATAAATGCTCCCCATTGCAAAGTGCTCTGAATGTAATTGTATGGCCGGATTGTCTTTTTTTTTCTCGGTTCTGCTTGAAAAGGAAATTTGTATGTTGACAGTTTCCTACAGGAAGCTATGTCCTCGCTGTGATGTGCAGCAACAGCCTCCAGACTACGACTGAAACGAAGCATGACAGGAGTTATTGTTATCGCAGCCTTTGAGAGCTAGATCCTCTCAGTTGCCCCAACCAGCCCTCGATCTCTTGTCTCTGTGCTCTGGATGCCGCCTCCATGACGCTTCGCTTACACAGGCTGTCTGTGTTGTGGAGGAACTGGATGTTCAACCAGGAGCCTGAACAACTCAAGCCTGATCAAGAGAGCTGTGGTGATAGTAGTGGTGGCAGTGAACTTCAGCCCTCCAGCACTCAGCTTGCGGATGTGTTACAGGTGGACAACGCCAGCGAGGCCAGGGACGGGGTGCTCCAGAGGGAGGTGACCCAGAGACGCTCCCGCCGACTCTTTCGCATCGTCAACCCCCTGGGAGAGCGGGAACTGATCACCGATGGACTGGATCCCACGGTAAGGACCAGCACTCTGCTCGACACTTCTGTTCCGCACGTTGACCCACTTCTAGCCTCAGACAGGAAGACGGCACTTACGAGTCTGTCTGATTTGTTATGCCACTAAACATTGTGTAGTGGAGGGAAAGTTGACTGTTGTCGGCGAAGACGTTGAAGTTGGACAGGCAGCAGTGTGTAGAGGTTCTGGGTGTGTTTAGCATGTTGGTCGACGGCTAACCATGCATGTTTGTCCATTTGTGAACAAAGACAGGATGAGAAGAGTGGCTGTAAACGCATAAACCCAATGTGGGGTTGTGAAACGGGTCGAAGTGTATTTGTACATGTTTTTCTGTTTTCAAAGTGAAATAGAGTAGACTCCGGGGTGTTAACCGTCTCTGACATTATGAAGCTGCTATGAAGACTGCTCACTGGATGTTAATGTCAATTTACTGGAACATGTCTGTCAGGGAAGTATAGTCTAAAAATGAAATGTGTGAACTGCAGAGATATTTCTGTGGCTATAGTGTGTGTGTGTGTGCGCGTGTGCGCGTGTGTGTGTGTGTGTGTGTGTGTGATTAAGGGAGTATCCCTAATGCTGCTGATAGAATCGCTGGTCCCTCCATGTCAGTTAGTGTTCTCAGTAATCACCCCTACCAGGCTCAGACCTCGTCCTGAGCCCACCCTCCCCGCTTATTGGATAGAATGTTGAGTGTGTGTGTGTGTGAGAGGATGCCAAAGGAAAGTCGTTAAGTGTGGGTTAATCCTTCTCTGGCCACAGTCAGACCGCAGAGCCAAGCTGATGGAAGCCTCTACAGTGAACTGTCATTAAGGACTACGTTCACTGAAGTTATGGTTGTCTTCTGTTCATCCCCCTGATGTATTATCTTTCTCCAGCTCCCTGAGGTTATGTGGGTAACCAGGTAGGAAACTTGCATCTCTGCGTCTGTGTGAGTCATGCTGTTTCAGGCACCTGCTCATTGGAATAATGACCCTTTATGTTGGGATGTTGACTAGCTGTGTCCACAACTTACAACTCTCAGTAGAGAGTTTTTTTCAATTGAAAATAGGTTTCTAGTTTGTTATCGAAGTGTAGGATACAGGGGATGTCTGGTAATGTTTTAACACAGGGGATGTCTGGTAATGTTTTAACACAGGGGATGTCTGGTAATGTTTTAACACAGGGGATGTCTGGTAATGTTTTAACACAAGGGATGTCTGGTAATGTTTTAACACAGGGGATGTCTGGTAATGTTTTAACACAGGGGTTGTCTGGCAACGGTTTAACACAGGGGATGTTTGGTACAGTGATAACACAGGGGATGTCTGGCAACGTTTTAACACACGGGATGTCTGGTACAGTGTTAACACAGGGGATGTCTGGTAATGTTTTAACCACAGGTGGACATTTTGATCAGGTAAATGGACCAAATTGATCAGGTAAATGGAGTTTATATCTTAACAGGAACCTATAAAACAATTAGAAAGAGTAAAGAAAATATCAACCACGGTCACCGTTAAGATGTGAACTATTTTTACCTGATCAATTTGGTCGTAAGTAGGGACTTCCCAAAACTTGTGAACGCAGAGTTACTCAGAAAAGTACTTTTACTCAGTACTTTTGTCCACCTCTGGATTTAACACAGGGGATGTCTGGTAATGCTTTAACACGGGGATGTCTGGTATTGCTTTAACACAGGGGATGTCTGGTATTGCTTTAACACAGGGGATGTCTGGTACAGTGATAACACAGGGGATGTCTGGTACAGTGATAACACAGGAGATGTCTGGTACTGTTTTAACACAGGGGATGTCTGGTACAGTGATAACACAGGGGATGTCTGGTAATGTTTTAACACAGGGGATGTCTGGTAATGTTTTAACACAGGGGATGTCTGGTAATGTTTTAACACAGGGGATGTCTGGTAATGTTTTAACACAGGGGATGTCTGGTAATG
>JACXGM010041391.1:0-10063 GCA_016801145.1 Umbra pygmaea
AAGCAGTCATTTCTGCAAAAGGATTCCCAACCAAGTATTGAGTGCATAACTGAACATAATTATTTGAAGGTTGACTTTTTTTTTGTATTACAAACACTTCTTTTATTGGTCAGATGAAATATGCTAATTCTTTGAGATATGAATTTTGGGTTTTCATGAGCTGTATGCCAAAATCATCAGTATTAAAACAATAAATGACCTGAAATATTTCAGTTGGTGTGCAATGAATCTCAAATATATGAAAGTTTAATTTTTATCATTACAATATGTAAAATAATGAACTTTATCACAATATGCTAATTTCTTGAAGGACCTGTATAATTACTGTATTCATTACAATACAAAGCTTTTCTGCATTTTAAATGTAGAATGTTTGGCATTTTTTTTACACATTTAGCTATGTGGTTTTGAAAAATTGTTGGTTTAAAAACAACATAACTTTATGTATTGTTGATTAAAGGCGGAGAAAAGTGAGAACTTTAGTAATGAACAATGAATAATTGTTTTACATTCTTTACTAAATGATGGAAGTCACCCAGGAGTATTGAATAAAGATGGTTAATTTTATTTCAGCTTTCAGTGTTCGATATCTGTGTTTTTATGGGAATGTGGATCTTTCAGATCAATTTGAGAAGCTCTTTTGATCATGTTTCACATTTTATTGTGTCATGTAGTGTAGGGCGCTGGTCTTGGTCTTGATTCAGTCTCGCCCTCCCTTGGTCTTGGTCTCGGCCCCTAAAAGTCTTGGTCTTGTCTCGGTCTCGATACAGTCTGGTCTTGGTCTTGTCTTGGTCTCGGGTTAGGTGGTCTTGATCACAACAATGAGTACTCCTAAAAAAGTCATTTATATACATATTACACCGTTGGGTGAGATTATTTAGCTGCAGGACAAGGTTCATCTTCACGTTCAGACATACCAGTATAATAATATGGCAAGTCAATGGTACCTTTGGCTAATCGATGGATTTACGCAATCGATGACGCCGATTACGTCAACGCGCCGTCCCAGCTCTAATGCTAAATTATTGAGAAATGAACTTCTCTTTTTTCAGTGTATGACAAAATAATGAAATTGTGTCTCTACGTGTCACACAGTCTGACAGTCACAAAGTCCAGCTGTTTTTGACCAATGTAATGATGGTACAACCTGACATTTGCTTAATTGCAATTTTAAACCAGTTTCTTTATGGTATCATTACAAACTCAGTCAATAAAATGTATTTCATGAAGCCCTTTTTACAACAGCAATTGTCACAAAATGCTTTAACCAACACTCAGCCCAAAACTCTCAAGAGGCATGTAACACAAGTGACAGTGGCTATGAAAAACTCCCTAGTAGGTGGGACCTACGAAGAATCCTAGAGAAAGGCCAGACTGAAGTAGGTTGCCCGTCCTCTTCTGGCTGTATCCCGGGTGGGGGATATGAAGGTACACAGCCCATTGTCTTAAGTTCACATTGTTTATCAGTGTTAAATTATTGTCCAAAAATGAATTAGTGTGCTGTGACTATAATCTCTGTGTAGCATCAACACAGTTTGGTGGTCTTGGGCAGGGAGAACGTAACGCTCTCTGGTACAGGTCACCAGGTGGAAATGTGATCACCATCACCAGTACAGTGGGCACCAGCACAGTGGGGTGGGCACAGGATGGGGACAGGATGCAGTCATCAGGCAACATTTTCCTGAAGCGTGTTCCAAGGTTTTTGGTTCTCCTAGGATGAACAAGACATTAGAAACATTAGTGGGCGTACCTTGGGTCTAGAACCTCGGTACAGCTCTGACCCCAGCACAAACTATTGCACCATAACATCTGGGGCTGAGATGGGGGACAGAAGACATGGTCCTGCACAATGAAAACCTTGGGCAGGAGCAAACGGGCATGATTCAGACCCATGCACATTGCCAAGGCCACACCAGTAAAGGGACACCAAGAGACTGCAACCAGAGGGTAGAGAGTAGTCCACACATTGTACTCCATCCCACAAATGTGTGGTATCATGTGGCGACATGAGCAGGCCAGTTATTCTGTCCCTTAGTGGCATTGGAGCGAGGGGAGCATAGCTGGCAAGCCAGCATGGGTGGTTCATTAACAGTGCTGCTATACAGTTTTAGCCCCCTGGCCCAGACTACACAATATCATAGAACTTACTGAAGAGATGAGTTTTCAGCATAGACTTAAATGTTTAGCCTGAATCTGCATCTCTCACATGGGTTTGCAGATCATTCCACAGAATTGGAGCTCTATGTAAGAAAGCCTTTCCTCCAGCTGTTTCCTTACAAATTCTAGGAACAGTAAGTAGGCCGGCATCTTGTGAACGTAACACACTTGAAGGTATGCATGGCAAAACCAAATCAGATGGATATGTAGGGGGAAGGTCAATGTAGTGCTTTGTATGTTAACAGTAAATCTTTGAAAAAGCTCTATCTAGCCTTAAAGGTGCCATAGGTAGGGTTGAAGATCCAAGACTTAGCCAAAGAATTTGAACATGGACAGCTTCTTAGTCCCTCCCCCCTTTCTGCTTAAGCCCAAAACATTCTTTTAAGCCCCTCCCCCCACAAGGAAGAGCTGTGCACGATAGAGCGCATGCACATTTAGCTCTGGAGCACCGGGCATGAGTATAGTATCCACAGCAACCAGAGAACAAACAGACTAGCATGGAATGCACCGACGTAAGAACTAGCCAGATGTAACAGTGTTTTATACATAGAATGTATAAAATAGGTTTTATTATACCCTTGCTTGGTCATACTTTAGGTCAAATAATATAGCAATAGTTAACTTTAGTATAAAACCAAGGTTGGGATGTTTCTGAAATTGTTTATTTAGATGATGTTAGCTATCAGTAACAGTTTGCATTCATTGTGGCATTTTATTTTGATAGTTTAGATTTATCAATTTGCTATGTGGTATATGACTGCTTTATTTGTTGATGTGGTTAGAATTTTGAGAGTAAGGCACAGGACTCGGACAAGGATTACATCCCGTCGGCTCCGTCTACAACCCGCAGCTGACGAGTGTACGTGCGACCTGTCGTGGTCGCACATCTGGCACTAGCAGGGGCCAGCAAGTTCTATGTGGTTGCCGTCGTTTGCACTGAACCACAGATGACCTCGGTATGGAGGACATAGCTTGAGTAATGATTTTACAAGCACAGGATTGAATACAAATGTGTGAGTAGCCACATTTGTAATGTTTTTTAATACAAAGTAATCACAATTGCACATATAATAGTAGTTTCAACCGTAGATGTTTTTACCTTTATACATACTGTATAGGTACATACAGTATACATGCATACATGTGTGTGAAATGTTTTTTGTAAAAAACAAAACAAATGTTTGCATTTTGTTACTAGTGCCAAATTCAGTGATTGGATGCACGTCAGGCACACCAAGTGTTAGAGCAGTGACTGGCACGGGACCCCAGCCTCATCTTTGCCAGTTTCCTTCCTCTCCTACACCTGTACCTCCTGTCCCAGGCCAACCATCATGGTGTGTCTGCCAGAAGTGCAGAGAAATGTTAACAGTGGTTGAGAGGAAATGCTGCCAGCAAACAGCCAACTGCATAGCAAATTATGTCTTACATGAAGGAGTGTTGCGCCTCGTGGGAAGGCTCTGGAATGACCTGCGTGCAGTGGCTGGGGAAGACAACAGACAATTCAGACATGCAGCTTAAAGACAGTCTGTTGCTTGGTGGTGTGGGGCTCTACGTGCTGGTCACAGTCGTTATTCCCAGCTGCTCTGTGTGGGCAGTTTGGGACCGTTTCCCAGATCTGCATGGACAATACTAGGTGTTTATTCCCAGAAGAGTGTAACTGCAGTCACAATGTAAATAGTTTGTGTGCTGTGCTACATTGTAAATAGTTTGTTTTTGCTGTTCTCCCATATTTGTATTTGAATCCTATAATTTGACAATATAATTATTTATATATCATATTATGTTTATAATTGTTATATTTATATAGAAAGTAATTATTTACAAATCAATAGTCTTCTGTCTTCTTACATAATGTTGAAACAAGTTCATCACATCAGCATGCAGGATATGAGGATACCTATAGGACCAATTCAATAACAAGTTTAATTTGGGGGCAGGAATAATGCTTCAGGACTGGAGATAATCCTTCATGTTCAAAACAAGGATATTATAGATGCTTTGAAATAACACTGTTTATTTGCAAAATTATAGTATGATTTGGTAATAGTAAGTTGGTCATTTGAAAACACCAAGGTCCATTTGGTGTCTATGTCTGTGGCAATGTGTGACTTGTGGAAAGACCATAAAGAATTTAGAAATGATCTTCCTCGTGGAAATACTAGTATTTGAACTTAAATTTTTTTTTTGTCTAAATGAGGCGTGGCTTCTCTTATACAACATTTAGCCTTTTTCGGGGGGTTAGGAAAGGTGGTATCTTGCTGTCATACACTAACCAATTGACTGCAGTCAAAACATAAAGTAATTTTTTATTTATTTTTATTTAACCTTTATTTAACCAGGTAAGTTGACTAAGAACAATTTCTTATTTACAGCAACAACCTGGGAGCAATTAGGGTAAAGTGTCTTGCCCAAGGACACAACGACATTTGGCTCAGTCGGGAATCGAACTGGCAACCTTCTGACAACAAGTCTGACTCCCTACCCACTGAGCCATAACAATAACAACAATAACGTAATAACAATACTAGTGATTGTTTTCTCCCAAAGCTACAGCCATATAGTATGTAGGTCTTACCATCCCCCAGCTGACTTGTCTCCAAGAACTCCTGGATGGTTGGCGCTGGCACACCAGACAGCACTCCATGACGACGTGGGTCATCTGGCCTTTATGTTGTCCATCAAGATAGACCACGTCCTGAATAGTGTAAAAGCTCCACTTAGACTTCTTATTGAAGTGCTTCCGGTATCTAACATGGGACAGAAATCCAAAAAACAAATATGACACATTTTTGATAATCTTGTAGGATAATATTAAGGGGGAAATGGAACCAACATTGGCAGTCTTTCATTTTTTTTTGTATGCTGCAAACTACTGGTTTGTGCATCATGCTTTTACTACCTGATGATCACAATGCATCTTTTTGAAGAAATTCCCATCCCATTATACATTCACATCTTGATAACATGTTCATAACTCTATGGAGGTGTTAGGGTTTCACTTTGGTTGTCTGTGGACATGGTGGTTGTAGTCCAGGGCATCGGTTCGGACTTAGCACAGAGTTCATTCAGTAAAAGCATAGCTAAACAGATGTGTTTTGAGTCTGGATTTAAATGTGACTACTGTTGTAGCACATCTGATCTCCTTTGGGAGCTGGTTCCAGCTGCGGCTGGCATAGTAGCTAAAAGCAGATTCTCTGCGTTTTGTCTGAATCCTTGGTATCTCTAGCTGATGTAATCCTGATGATCTAAGTGGTCTGTTGGTCTATAGCCGTTTCCTCAACCTTGCAGAGTTGCAGGGCCTCTCCAGCAATGTCATCTCTGAAGAGAATGATTGATGTCTAACATTAATCTAAATTTCATGAATATAAATGCATTCCAGTTGGAAGTTTTATGCAAGGATATATTGTCAAATAGAATCTATTGTGATTATGTTCATGATCAGAGCCTAAGAAGCCCACAATTATAGCCGGCAAAGAATGTGTTGTCCTCTGACGTTTCGATGGCGTCAATCTAATGGCCAAAGAACCTCCCTGGTATCTGCAGAAATGCATACAATATTTGTCTGTAAATTACAAACTCCAACTCCAAATGGGCAGTGAAATGTCAGATGGGATTTTCATCATCTGAAACACACTACAGCTCGCTAGCTTACTGAATTTAGAAGATGGTAGACACAGGTTTTTGTGAGATGTCAACGTGAATGGGCAACAAAAGATGAAAGACTCTTGAGCCATGTCTATGCAATAAAAGAACCATTGAACATTTAGTTCAGTGCTTCAATGTTTGAAGTTACAAAATATAACGTTGTAGCTAATAACATTACTGTTAAGCAGCAAGGTGCATCACCAGACCCGTGCTTCCGGGGCTCTAGCCCTGGGTGGTTTTTTGTCAGCCCCAAGTGTTCTGCGAGCTGGCATTCACAGTGGTGTAATCAACGTTTGCAAGGTGAGCAAACAGTGCTTTTTGGATGTAGAATTCTGCATGCACTGTTTCAGTTGCGCACTAGGAAGAGATTGTCCATATCCATCAATTAATGACAGGCACTGAACAGACATTGAAGTTGAAACTAGTAGGCCGTTTTGAATTTGGTTTCTAAAATCATTGTTCATGATTGTTATTAATGATGTTTCAGAGGACAAACAAGAGAAAAAGATCACTTGTTTTCCCGCATTCAGCCACGTTGTGTATCGGACGAAGTACACAGCTGTCTGCTTATGGTTAAGGACCGTCAATCAATGACAGTATTAATTCAATAGCTTTTAATCATGTGGCTTAGAAACCTCAAAACACTAACAAATTGGTCAGAGAGCACACACACATGTTGCACATCATTTGGAGTTTGGGAAAACTCAATAGCTTTTTTGTTTAATCACTTAGAAACCTCAAGTCACTTTTAAATTGTTCAGAGAGGACACCCACAGCCTTTGGACTGAATTTTTCCATTTGTAAATGGTTATGAAAAATGAACATTTTGTGGAAATTGCAAAGGCTGTGCAACAAGTGATGTCCTTCGTGAACAATTTGAAAGTGTTTTGAGGTTCAAGTCATTCAACAAAAATACAATAGAATTTTTCAATAAACTGTCCTTTCCCCAGTGGGGTTACTGGCCCTCCTAAGAAAAATGTTGAATTGCCAATTTTTTTTACATGTTTTCGATGGTTTTAGGTGTACCAAATTTAGGCAAATTAGTTATGAGAAATAAATGTCTAGATATTACACTTACATTTCAGAAGTTACTAGATTACTGATACAGTTGACCCCATCACACACACACATCTAAATTACTTTGTATGAAAAATTCAGACCAGTGGAATATTTTTCTTAAAGCTTTTCTGATTGTGCATTAAATACAAATATATAGATTATAACTTCATTGAAATATACTTACAATGTATTCAATATATATAAAAAATTGTTCAATTTACCTCAATCCCACAAAATGATCTACAAATGTGTGATTATTCAAAGGACAGATATCCTATGGACAGACTCGCCCACCTCAGCTGTAGATCTCTGATTTGGTCTTACTGACTTAGAAAACCCCATAATTTGTCACAGATTTAGGAGCTGTTTTAATGCTAAAATGCTTTGTGAAATACACTTGTAGGAGTCTGTAAATTAGGAGTGATGGCCATTATTTTTAAGAGTTTGTCCTAAATCACCAAGTTAGGAGCTACTTTTAGCCTTCAAATGTTTTGTGAATATGGGCCCTGATTAGCTATAATTGTGGGCTATAACATTATTTAATGTAATTACACACATCCAATCCCTTTAGCCCTGGGTCATCTTTCTCAGCCCCGGAAGTCTGGTGACGCCCCTGCTATGCAGTAACTTTAGCTAGACTTGTCAGAAAACAGGAATCAACATATAAAGCGAAAATGCCAAACCATCACAATTGACATGAAAACATGATATTTTCATTATATTAGAATGACTTTGACACAACTGCCTAGGCATATTAGACAACCATTTTCAATAACTAAACACTAACACAATGTTAACGTTTCTCACCAACAGTAAAACAATACTAACTTGTAGACTACCGTTAGCCAAATCAGCATCATATCTGACCACTTTGCAAATGTTACTGTTATCCTCACCAACCTAGCTTTGTGGTCTTTTGACTACTAATAACCAAGTGAAAGATGAATCATACATGGTAATTGCGTTGCCTGTTGAACAAATGTAGCTACATCTGCATCGGTCTTCAAATCTCACAACACCTCTGAAAAGCCACTCAAATTCACTTGAGTTTAACTACGTGCTTGATCGGCTTTCATTTTTGAAGTCTTTGTCTGTCCTATCTTCTTACTTTTCTTGGCTGTGTATGCAGTCGTTGCCAGAGGAGAAATCGGGAGTTTTCCTTTTGGTGGTTGTTTCTCCGCCATTGCATTTGAGATGCTCCAACTGTTTCTCCTATGACTCTGGCAAAGTCCACGTGAAGAGGGGGGGAAAGCGGGAAACCTTATCTGCAGCTTGTGCGTGGAGAAGGGGGAGAGGAGGATGCTATGAAATGCGTGTGCATAACCAGTGATTGACACAGTTAGACCCCCCCGGCACTGAATGGTGCATCTGAACAGGGAGCAGTGATTTTTGTAAATCACACTACAGGCCGTAGGTGGTGCCTGAGGAGTCAGCTTTTTGTTTTTAATTACCTGTATCATGTAGTTCTACTCGAACATAGGGTACATTTCAGCAAATATGACAAAGTTAGTTTTATAAGGTTTACCTACTGCAACTTTAATAGGCAGCCAGTGTAGAGAGACTAGAATAGGGTTCTATTCAAATTTTGTGTTACTAGTCAGAATTCTGGCAGCCGTGTTAAGCACTAACTGAAGTTTTTTGGGGGGTTTTGTTTAGTTAGCCAGAAAAATTAGCATTACAACAATACAATCTAGAAGTAACTAAAGCATAGACTAACTTTAATACAACATTCCTTGAAGGAACCTTTCTAAGTTTTGCAGTCTTTTGGAGATGGAAAAAGCTGCTCTTACATGTTCTTTAAAAGAAATCTGGGTCCAGTGTAACACCAAAGTCTACCAGTTTTTTCTGATTTAACTGTACAACCATCTATGTTCATTGCCAGATTTGACAGCAGGTCTCTTATTTTCTTGGGACCTAAAATCAGCATTTGTTTTTTCAGAGTTTAGAAGTAAATCATTTTCAGTCATCCATTTCTTTATATCCAAAACACAGGCTTCCAGGTTGTGCAGTTTTGAAGCTTCTCCCTTTTTTCACTGATATGTAAATCTGTGTGAAATCACCAAGAGGCAGCATCTATAGCGAGAACAGTAGTGGTCCCAAAACAGAACCATTGGATACACCAAAGCATACCTTTGATATTTATATAAGGACAGACCATTCACAGATACAAACTGATACATTTTCGATTGATAGATCTCAACCATGCCAGAACTATAGCTATGAATAAACGTTTTTCTCATTTTGTAACCGTAAGCCCAGATATAGGTTGTGGGTCCCGTTTAGCATATTATACGGGTCCTTCTCAAGAAATTAACATGTGATAAAGTTAATTATTTTCCATAATGTAATGATATATTTTTTTTGTTTTATTTTCTCTCAAATTCTTATTTTTGTTTGATATTCAAAAAGTTTTGTTTGATAATTTTGTCATAAATCTGATCCCATACATTGCTAGCCGAGTTGGGTAGAGAAGCACACATGCCTTTTGCATTAGGAAAAACTCAGTTAATATTACAGGACTATATTTGGATTATAGAATATGTATATTTTGATGAAAAATATGCAAATTCAGCGAGATTCCGTGTTTAAGTAAATTCCATTTTCTTTATACAGGTCCTTTTCAAGAATTTAGCATATCGTGATAAAGTTCATTATTTTCCATAATGTTATGATAAAAATTAAACTTTTATATATTTTAGATTCATTGCACACCAACTGAAATATTTCAGGACATTTATTGTTTTAATACTGATGATTTGGCATACAGCTCATGAAAACCCCAAATTCCTATCTCAAATAATTAGCATATTTCATCTGACCAATAAAAGAAATGTTTGTAATACAAAAAAAAAGAGTCAACCTTCAAATAGTTATGTTCAGTTATGCACTCAATACTTAGTCGGGAATCCTTTTGCAGAAATGACTGCTTCAATGCGGCGTGGCATGGAGGCAATCAGCCTGTGGCACTGCTGAGGTGTGATGGAGGCCCAGGATGCTTCGATGGCGGCCTTAAGCTCATCCAGAGTGTTGGGTCTTGCGTCTCTCAACTTCCTCTTCACAATATCCCACAGATTCTCTATGGGGTTCAGGTCAGGAGAGTTGGCAGGCCAATTGAGCACAGTAATACCATGGTCAGTAAACCATTTACCAGTGGTTTTGGCACTGTAAGCAGGTGCCAGGTCGTGCTGAAAAATGAAATCTT
>JACXGM010041392.1:0-10062 GCA_016801145.1 Umbra pygmaea
TCTCCTGTCTCCCTCCACTCTCCTGTCTCCCTCCACTCTCCTGTCTCCCTCCACTCTCCTGTCTCCCTCCACTCTCCTGTCTCCCTCCACTCTCCTGTCTCCCTCCACTCTCCTGTCTCCCTCCACTCTCCTGTCTCCCTCCACTCTCCTGTCTCCAATATTGCCCAGCCCTAAGTCACATGTACAGAGGTAAATTTTGTGCATTCCAAACTAAGTGCGGCTGAGTTCACTTGTTTTGTGAAGTTCCTGATTAAGAACAAAATGACCAATAGCGAGAGTTCATTAGTAACCAGTGATCTATGATATGAATAGAAAGAATATGAAATTATTAATTAACTAGTTAGTTATTATCTACCATAACCTGGTTACTTAGGTTTTATTTAGGAACTTCAAAAAATGGGTAAACCCAGGCTTTTAAATGTTTTTGTTTAAAAAAGGTTGTTGTTTAGTGAATCTATCACTACCGGCGCTGTATTGCACATCTTTATATAGACCTTTTGCCACCAAAAATGTTTTGCGCTGGTCAGGGATACTTGGCACTGGTTAGGGGGTTAAACGGCAATTGAAAGGGGGTACAATATTGAAAAAGGGTTTGAGAAACACTGGATTAAATGATCACATTCTTTTGGGTCCTGCGCTAATGCATACAACATTTTGATTGGCAATACTGGTGTCGTCTTTTTAACCAAACACAGGGGGAGAAGGAACTGCATATCACAGACATGGATTTTAACTTGAGATGAGCAAAAATTAAAGCAGGGGAGGGACAAATATTACGGGCAAAGATTTTAATACAAGACTATTAATTTAAATGCCAAAATTAAGCACTGGCCCGAACGGGCAAGTGACTATATTTGTTTACTGGCCCGCCGTTAGTTCTGGCTCCGGGCCATCGTTAATGTTGAACCCTGCCCCCCCCCTTGATAAAATATGTTCCTTAAAAGATATTTTAACAAACTCATCAGAAAATGCAATCAGGAATATTTTAATACATAGGCTAGTTTGTATAAACAGTGGTGGCATTTATTTTATTTTATTAAAGTTTGGCAATATAATTCACTGGGCTCTATTTAATGTGTGTTGACTTCCAGCCCGCAACGAGTGAATCCACTCCCGCCCGGTCCCGCAAACGTTCCGTCTCAGCTTGTAGTGAAGAATTTACACAAATGCTTTGGCTATACGTTCAGAATAGCTACACTAACTAGCTATTCATTCCGCGTGGAAATTGATTATGTTTTTCAGAAATGTAGCTATCCATCAACATGTAAACTTTAATTCTAGATGAAAAAAATAACTGTCGATATTCTGTAGATAGCCTACCTCAAATAAGTTTAATAAAACTCTGTTAGAAAACAGTGCTCATCCAGACATCCCACTGAATGGTTGCTTGTCCTGTCTGTCAAAGTTGTCGGCTCTACCAGTGCTCGAAGTGGGGCGGTACTCACCGGCACCTTTTTTTTCCCACTTCAAGCACTGGGCTCTACAGAACTGAAACTTAATTGCCGGTAAAAAGTAATGAATACTGAATGAAAAGCCATAGCGAAATGTTTGACAGATTAGTTCGACCAACTTTTAGAATCAGGCACGTGTCTTGTGTTAGCAAACTGTAGTATACTAAGCAGATTGAGGAATGGAATCATACTGGACGAGGGTGTGTCGCGTGTCCCTTAGTTGTTGTTGCAGCGAACAGCTGATCAACACACACACATTTTAAGAGATCGTTATATTGGAATAATTTCGTAATACTTCTACCATTATAGAATTCAAAATAAGACAAAGAGGAACTCTTGCAAGGAGTTTAAGTGTCCTGTAACGCCTTCTTTCATAGAAACATAATACAGGTAAGCTTAATTTTTCTGGTAAGATTGTTGCATTCATGTCGTTTATGGGGGTCGCGTGCACTTGTGATAAGTCTGGTGGGTCGCAAGTCCAAAAGGTTGAGATCCATAATGTAAAGCACAACACAACAAATATCTAGGGAATGGTATAGACGTCTTTATGGTAAACCTCAATCCATATATGCTATCTGCTGTGATGTAATCGAAGGCATATAGCCTATAGTCCAATTATGTTCATTTGACAACTCCATCCTTGTTGTTAGCTAGTTAAATACCTGGACACGCTGTACATTTTTTGACCACCCACTCCCGCCCGCAGCAAAATTAAAACCGCCCGCTCCCACAACATTTGTGTTGGGTCCCATGGATCTCAATCCAAATGCAGTCCTCTATCTGCCGGTAACAATAAATCTTAAATCTACCATTCTTGCTGTCTTTTTCTTTCGTCTCTCCCTGCCTCTCCTTGGATGTGTGTTGCCAGCGTTGATGTCACCAGGGCTCTGCTGTCGCTGAAAGATTTTCGCCAACACCTTCACTATCGTTTCAAAATATAAGCCTGAGCAGAGTCGTGTAAAAGCAGCAGCGGCGATAATTTGGCAGCCGCGGGCCGCCGCTGCAAAATGTACATTGCGGAAACATTGCTTGCTAGGTTATGTTAACTTTGTGTAGACACCAGAATTACCCTCTTAGTACATGTAGCCTAGCAATAAAGCATTTTACCATTCAATAAATCATTGCTGGATCAAATCCCTAAACTTAACATAATTGATTGGGACTTCTGCGTGTTAGTGGTTGCCACCTTCTTAACACAACATCCAGGTTCATGGCAGCAACTTTGGCCAATTCACTCCGTGGATGTGGCAGTTAGATTTTTTAAAAATAAAATTGTTTGAGGTTTTATTTTTTTATTTTGTTTAATTTTATTTTGTTTTTTATTTATCCTGCATTTCTGAAGCCAAGGCACAAGATTTCCACTGTACATGCAATTAAATCTGCATTTCTTCGCAGATTAAAACTTGAGGTTCTGTTGCTTGTTGTATCTGATAATGTGTCTGTCTCTTGCAGGGCGTCGTTACAGCCGCCATCTCCCTCATCACCTGTCTGAGCTCGAAAAACCCGGATGAGTTTAAGACCTGTGTTTCTCTGGCCGTGTCCCGTCTGAGCAGGGTGAGGGATTGTTTAACTGTTTAGTACATTTATGCATAACCGGAGGTAAAATGGCAAAAATTCTTTAATTGGGTGGTGAGTATATATTGTGTGTGTGTGCCAATAAATCCATGCATTTTGTTCCCCAATATCCATATTTTCATGCCTTTGCCAAATTTACCATCCAGGACCAATTTTACAAAAACCAATCATATGTATTGCTAATACATATTCAGATATGTTTTATATACATAGAAATTAGAGAATTAAATTTCATTTCCATTCATTCAATTTCCTCAGATCAAAATTCTGATAATTGTTTAAAAAAACTGGGTGCAAGGCTTTCCCCTTCCTCTCATTCTATTCCTCTTTTTCTCCTCCCCAGATTGTGTCCTCAGCCTCCACTGATCTGCAGGACTACACCTACTACTTTGTTCCAGCTCCTTGGCTATCCTGCAAGCTGCTGCGTCTGCTGCAGTGTTACCCCCCGCCGGAGGATGGTGCTGTGAAAGGCCGCCTGGTGGAGTGTCTGGAGACCATCCTGAACAAGGCCCAGGAGCCGCCCAAGTCCAAGAAGGTGCAGCACTCTAATGCCAAGAACGCCATCTTATTTGAGGCCATCTCCCTCATCATCCACTATGACAGGTGAGCTGGAGTTTTTGCTTAATGTCCTGGTCTCACATTTGGGAAGGCGCAGGGCTCTACATTGCAACATTGTTATTCGCATATGAGACTAAAAAAAGATGTGCACAAACTGCAAAATTCAAGCAGGTGCATGCTTGCGAGTACTGATTTACACTGTGTGCACAACATGTCAGTATTTTGACCATATCATCATCATCATCATTATATGCATATGTTCCAACTCCAAGCGGTATAAACTGGAATGCTTATTGAATTTAAGCATATCAGGTGATGTTGGGGGGGGAACGGTACATGTATTCGTATTGAACCGAAACGGTACGGGCGTCACGTCGCATTGAACCGAAAAGGTACGGGTGTTGTCGGCGTTGCTCAGCAGTTGTTGGGTATGTGAGTAGAAATACATCTACTGTAACATGCTAACAGATATCCGACGCCATCTCCCTGATGTGCTAGCTCAGGGGAGAGACTGTATGACAGCCTGAGACATGCACTTAAAAAAAATTGCATTCTGCATTTTTGTTTTCCATTTCCCTCCATTGTACCGAACTGGTACCAAACCGTCTGAACCGAGGTATGAACCGAACCGTTCCACCCCAGGTGATGTGTATTTGTGTAATGAGGGAGGGTGTGGCCTAAGGAGATCAATACCCTATATCAAGTTGTGCATATTTATAGGCAGTTTCTGTTCCTCAGGCAAAATGGGCCAAAAAATAGATTCAACTGACTTGAAATGTCAGAAATAGTAAAGTCTTTCAGAGGGATGCAGCATTCTTGAAATTGCTAAGATACTGGGGCGTGATCACAGAATTTTCAAACGTTTTGTTGCAAATAGTCAACAGGGTTGCAACGTATTGAGATAAAAAGACTTAAATTAACTGCCAAATATTTGAAGACTCAAACGTGAAGCTACCAGCTACACATTGTCCTCCAGTGCTGTCATATTCCAGAACTGCAACTTACATGGAGTGACCAAAAGTACAAGGTGCTCAGAGACATGGCCAAGGAAACCTGACTACCACTGAACAAGACACAAGTTTAAATGTCTAGAATGAGCCAAGAAATATCTGAAGACAGATTTTTCAAAGGTTTTATGGACGTGACTCGACAGACCAGATGGATGGGCCCATGGCTGGATCAGTAATGGGCATAGAGCTCCACTTTGACTCAGATGCTAGCAAGGTGGAGGTAAGGTACTGGTATGGGCTGGTATTATTAAAGATGATCTAGTTGGACTTTATTTTTATTTATTGATTTGAGACAGTGCACGTTAATGAACAATCTTACACTTCTGTACAGACTGTAAATTAGCCCGATTATAGCATAGATGCTCATTTTCATCTGTAGTCCCAAACCTAACCTGCATGTTTTTGATGTAACTGCGTTGATTACTAGCCAGTAAAGGCCTTACAGATGAACAAAATAATGACATGGCCCCCTTCCTCACCTGACCTAATCCCTTTTGAGAACTCGTGGTCCCTTGAAGGAAAACAGTGAACCTCTCTGAAAAGTGTCTGTGATGCTGTGGTTGCTACTGCACAAAAAGTTGTTGAAGAAACTGACAGACTCCATGAATGGAAGGCTTTATGACTGTTATTGAAAAGAAGTGTGGCTATATTGGTCACTGATTTGTCTTGAAATGTCATTAATGTTTATTTGTACCTTTTGAGTTGTTTGTTTATTATTCTCTCAAATGAACAAATGATAATCAACAAGTGAGATAGGAAAATTTTTGTTTTTCATTTAGTTGCATAATTATTCTGCGCAAAAAATTGTTGCCCAACATTTGCACACACATAGATATGTAGAATTTTGCATAGTAAAAACACACTTCTCTTTTAGTGACCAAGCTGTAGAAAATGTGTATTTTGATTAATTAAAAAAAAGTTGGTCTATCATACAAATTATGCATTTTAGGCTGCTTTTTTGTGTTACATATAAACTGGTGTAGTGTGCCTAGCACCTAGATTTCCTTTGTGTGTGCCTACATTTTTCAACTTAAGGTCAGCAGACAGCCATGATAAGTCAGTCCTTCATCCTCTGCTCCAGTGTTTGTGAAGGTGCTGCTGCCTCCTGTGAATAAACTCTCCCTCCATCATCAGTTTCACAATAATCTTTATCCAGTACAGCCTCAAATGCCTGATTTATTAGACCACCTCGATAGCCAACTTTCATCAAAGATACTTGGCCTACATTGGAAATATGCTTCACCCCTTTCTGAATCAGAATTGTCAGAAGAGAAAAGCCTACACATGTTTAAAAGCAATATGCTATTTATTAGTTGTTTATATCCATCCAGTGAGCCCAACCTGCTGGTACGGGCCTGTAACCAGCTGGGTCAGTTCTTGCAGCACAGGGAGACTAACCTTCGCTACCTGGCTCTGGAAAGCATGTGCACCCTGGCCAGCTCAGAGTTCTCCCACGAGGCTGTGAAGACCCACATTGAGACAGTCATCAATGCTCTCAAGGTGAGTCTCCAACAAACAAATGCATTCAGATCAACCAACGCAAGGGCTTTTTCTGGTTAAATACCGTCTAGTGGTGTTCTAGAGCATTTATGCTTTTCCTCCTTTGTGTATGTTTATCCTGCTCTCTCGCTTTCTCTTTTTTTCCTAAATCTTTTTCTTTTTGTTTCTCCTATATTTCTTGTTTTTTTATTTTTTTTTTCTCTACAGACTGAGAGGGACGTGAGTGTTCGCCAGAGGGCTGCAGACCTGCTCTACGCCATGTGTGACCGTAGCAATGCCAAGCAGATTGTCGCTGAGATGCTCAGCTACCTGGAGACAGCAGACTATTCCATCAGAGAGGAGATGGTACGTGTTTGTGCCTGTGTGCGCATATTCTTATGGACATTCCATTCGAGTCACTTTTGAAATTAGACTGATGTTTCACCTGCCAGAAACGCCACTAAAATACAACAATGATTCTCAAACATCTGCTGAAGACACCAAGCCATTCCAAGTATGCCAGGTCGCCATTGCAAATGACAATCCGCTTACCTGGTTAAATAAATTTAACCTTTTAAAAGAAGTAAAATGATCCAGATATCTCTCCCTTCTTAATTCCCACAATCCCTGCCTTGTCGGCAGCTCTGCAACTCCTTGGACAGAGCCGGGATGGTGATTACGCTTCACAAATTATAATACTTCCTTAATTGAATTTACAGGCGCCCAATCTGCACACAAGCAATCGCTGGAGATCGATGTGGCAAGGTAGATGATTTGGCTTGTCTATCCCAAGTCCCGGCAGTGCTATGCCAATTTACGCTACATTGTTCTGGTGGTCTGGGGAAAACCAGAGAACCTGTAGTCAGTGCGTTCTTAACCACTGTGGATGACTGTAGTGACCACTCCAGTTTCTTTGAGCTGTGAACGCGGAGAAACCTAGTCTGCAACTCTCCCTACGACGTCTTCATTGATGAAGATTGGAGATTGTTCTGCCTTGTTTACCCTGTAGTCCACAATCAGTTCTTTGTTATTGTTTTTTCTTTTACATTGAGTGAGAGGTTAATCGCCTGGCACCATGCTGTCAGTGTGTTGACCTCTTCTCTGTAGGCCGTTTCGTTGTTGTCTGTAATTAGACCAATTACCATTCTACCGTTGTTTCATCCGCAAACTTCATAATGG
The DNA here is from genome assembly GCA_016801145.1 of Umbra pygmaea. Taxonomy (NCBI): domain Eukaryota; kingdom Metazoa; phylum Chordata; class Actinopteri; order Esociformes; family Umbridae; genus Umbra; species Umbra pygmaea. The sequence goes on from JACXGM010041392.1 coordinate 7,253, forward strand.
ATTTAGAGTTTTGTGTGGCCACAGACGTGGGGGGGTGTAGAGGGAGTACAGTAGGGGGCTGAGTAACAGCCTTGTGTGGCCCCTGTATTGAGAATCATTATGGACATGTTATTAATCTTCACCCTGAGGGCAGCCATTTGGGAAGTCCAGAACCCAGTTGCAGAAAGAGGGGTGTAAGCCCAGAGCTGTGAGCTTTGTAATAAGCAGAGGGTACTATGATGTTGAAGGCTGAGTTTGTAGACAGTTAACAATACCCTCACATGTATTCCTTTTTTTGCAGGTGAGTAATTGCAGTATGCATTGCTGTGGCAATGGTGTTGTCTGTGGATTTTTATGTAAACAATTAAATATTAACAGTAGCATATGCTTATGAATGGGACATAATGGGAATAACATTATGTACCAACACACTTTTTTATATACAACAAATTAGCATTTAAGTGTGGGTTGAGCAAAGGAACTGGTAAATATTTTTTTTATGTGCACTGAACTGGTGAATTAAACTTGAACCGCCAAAAGCTCTTGCCGCCTGCCATTTAAGTTTTTAATAAAAAAAAATATTTGGTTTACGGACTGTTTACTACTTATCAAATCCATCACAATCACATGCCACTTGATACCTAGGTGCTAACCTCACTGAATAAATGAATTAAATTGATGAACAGCAATAAACCCAGACAAAAAGATAATGAGCCTTGATTGAATTGGAATTAACCTAACCCTGACCAGTTTGTCCATCCAATTATTTTTCTCTAGGCTTAAGATATATATTTAGCCGCAAGCGGCAATTTGCGGGTTCAACTCTTTTTTTCTCAATAGCGACTTCAAAGAAAGTTCACACAAGGTTCAACATTGTTATAAAACATATAATATCATTTTTATGATCTATAGCTTGATTTGTGTAATTCCACATGCAATTATTATACGTTTAAAGCGCCCCCTAGTGGTCAATTTGAATGAGACTTGCAGGGTGTGATTCAGTTACTTATTAAGAGATTTGTCATGATTGGAGAATGAATATGCAATTACTAGTAACATTTGTGTATTGGCACTCACATATCTTGCGCTTGTAGCGCCCCTTATTGGACAAGGTATGAAACTGTCTGGGTATATGTTAGGAACTTATCTGAACACATCCAGTAAGTTTTGTGATTATTAGCCTTTTGGCTGCTGATTTGTGTTCATTTATGTCGAGAGCCACTCCCCTTTCAAAGTTCATCGGTCAATAACTTAAAATGTAATTGAGATTGACATGTTTTGTTCAACTTCAAATAAGCTTGATCCAATAATGATTCACTGAAAATGTGGTGGCAATCGGAGCTACAGTGTAGGAGAAGATAAAAGCACCCCCTAGTGGTCAATTTGAATTAGAAATACAGGGCGCGGTTCAGGTACTTATGATATATCCTGAAAGATTTGCCATTATTAGCGATTGAATATACAATTAATAGTACAATCTGTGTAATGCTACTGACCTATTTTGTGCTTGTAGCGCCACCTACTGATGCATGTATATGAAACTGTTTGGGTATATCTGTGGCACTTATCTGAACATATCCTGTGAGTTTTGTGACAATTGGCCCTACGGTTGCTGATTTGTGTTCATGTATGTCCAGAGCCACGCCCCTTTTGAAGTTCATTGGTCAATAACTTGAAAAGTAATTAAGATATTGACATGCTATATTCAACTATTAATAAGCTTGATCCAATGATGATTCACTGAAAATTTGGTGGCAATCGGACCTATGGTGTAGAAGAATGTCAATGTTTTTTTCTAAATATTCAAAATGGCGGAATATTTCACACCTGTGGTTCAACATTGTTATAAAACATATCCTGCAAGTTTTGTAACAATTGGAAAACATTTTATGATCTATAGCTTGATTTGTGTCATTCCACGTGTAGTTATTATACATTTAAAGTGCCCCCAAGTGGTCAATTTGATTAAAACTTGCAGGGCATGGTTCAGTTACTTATGAGGACTGAGAGATATTTCATGATTGGAGAATGAATATGCAATTAATAGTACAATTTGTGTATTGCTACTCACCTATCTTGCACTTGTAGCGCCCCCTGGAGATGCATGTATATGAAACTGTCTGGGTATGTCTGGGGCATTTATCTGAACATATCCTGTGAGTTTTGTGATGATTGGACTTACGGTTGCTCATTTGTGTTCATTAATGTCCAGAGCCACACCCCTTTCGAAGTTCATTGGTCAATAACTTGAAAATTAATTGAGATCAACATGGTTTATCTTATTTTTAATAAACTTGGTCCAGTGATGATTCACTGAAATTTTGGTGGCAGTCGGAGCTACGGTTTAGGAGGAGATGTCAAAATGTGTTTTTCAAAAAATTCAAAATGGCGGAAAATTTTTGTAGGTGGACCTTAATGGTCCTTGAGGCTTTTTTGTAGAGCACACTGAGCTGCACCTGTGTGAGAAATTTCAAGTCAATCAGACTTACGGTGTGAGGGGCGTGGCCTTTCAAAGTTTACATTTTGAAGCCTTAATTACAGCGCCACCATGTGGCCGATTGGGTTCATATTTCTATGGAAGCACATGCACACCATTTCCAGTTATTCCCCCAAGTTTCATGTTTCTAAGGGCGCCTGCTGACTGCGGCAACTCCTGGCGATCCTTTGCAACTTTGTCGCGAAAGCATTTAGCACCTCTGTGGGAGGTAGCAACTTCTTACGTCGAGTCTGTGTTCACATTGCGGCAATTGTTTACCAGACACTACCGACTTTTTGTTTTGCATATGCGCTAACTCTCCGGCCCACTAGATGGCAGATGCAAACACATGAAA
>JACXGM010041393.1:0-10063 GCA_016801145.1 Umbra pygmaea
TGTGTCTTCTATCTGTGAAGGCTGGCTCAGCATCCTGTGTCTTCTATCTGTGAAGGCTGTCTCAGCATCCTGTGTCTTCTATCTTGTGAAGGCTGTCTCAGCATCCTGTGTCTTCTATCTGTGAAGGCTGTCTCAGCATCCTGTGTCTTCTATCTGTGAAGGCTGGCTCAGCACTAATGTGTCTTCTATCTGTGAAAGCTGGCTCAGCATTAATGTGTCTTCTATCTGTGAAGGCTGTCTCAGCGTCCTGTGTCTTCTATCTCTGAAGGCTGTCTCAGCATCCTGTGTCTTCTATCTGTGAAGGCTGGCTCAGCATCCCGTGTCTTCGATCTGTGAAGGCTGGCTCAGCACTAATGTGTCTTCTATCTGTGAAAGCTGGCTCAGCATTAATGTGTCTTCTATCTGTGAAGGCTGTCTCAGCATTAATGTGTCTTCTATCTGTGAAGGCTGTCTCAGCGTCCTGTTTCTTCTATCTGTGAAGGCTGTCTCAGCGTCCTGTGTCTTCTATCTGTGAAGGCTGTCTCAGCACTAATGTGTCTTCTATTTGTGAAGGCTGTCTCAGCTTCATGTGTCTTCTATCTCTGAAGGCTGTCTCAGCATTCATGTGTCTTCTATCTGTGAAAGCTGTCTTAGCATCCATGTGTCTTTTCCCTTTAACAGGATATGATGTACCAGCTGCTACAGGGCCTGGACTTCCTGCACTCACATCGGGTCGTCCACCGGGACCTGAAACCCCAGAACATTCTGGTCACCAGCGGAGGACAGATCAAACTGGCGGACTTTGGCTTGGCCAGGATATACAGCTTTCAGATGGCCCTGACGTCTGTGGTGAGAAACTGACTGTTATTAACTTCCTATAAACGGTTATGAAGCATTATAAACCTGTTATGATATACAGCTTTTAGAGATCCCTGAACACTGTACTGACTTCTGGTAATGTGAGTATTGCTTGGGCAATACTGAAAACATACAGAGCAAAAACCGAGAATTTAATAAAGACAAGTAGTAATTGGGGGTCCATGTGGCATAGTGGGCTAAGTCGCTGCCTTGCAGGGTAGTGTACATCATAATAGTCAGTGGTTCAAGCCTGACAATGGGTTGTATGACCTTACCCTGACCTCCAGCATTAGGCAGCGCAAATTGGCAAAGTCCTCCCCGGAATAGATAGTTTGGATTATTTATGTACCTTGCCACGTCAATCTTCAGTGACTAGTACTTATGTACAGATCGGGCAAGGTAGTGACAATAAGCAACAGAGGGGTAATCAGGCGGTGTATAACACTGAGAACCAGGTGTGACCAATGAAGAGACAAGTCTGTGATTGGTTGATGATGGTGCGTTGGGTGGGTGGCAGCTAGTATGCCAGAGAAGAGACGAGGCAGGCTTGGATGTCTGTGGTGTGCCTGTTTATCTAATATTACTACACAATGCACAGCGTCTTCGTGATACATAACATACTGGTAACATGTAACAGTATCCTATTATTTAACACCAAAATATATTTAAAAAAAATAATGTATATTGTTTCCTTGCTTGGCGACTATGAAATTACACAGAGCAAACCAAATCGTTATTTTACATACCTGAGGCTGTTGAGCGGCATGTAGCCAGCCCAGTCATTTCTACCAGTGTCTCATATACCAGACTCCATCGCCTCACTCAGCATACGTCTGGTCATATGAGACGACTCTTCCTTTGATATATGGTATTTAGGTAGATAACGGATGAGAGGTTATGTATTGGGACTGTATGTGATACTTCCCAGTGTAGCGTTGCTTATCTCCTTCAGTCCTCTCCGACCACAAAAGACTTGTTCATCTGGGACAAAAGATATGCTCCCAGCCCTTCCTGTGAAAACCTGATCTCTCTCACTTTCTTTAATCTTCCATTCCTCTTCTCTTTGCTCTTTTTCCACCTTGTCCCTCCCTTTCCATCTCTCCATCTTTATCTGTACTTCTTCCTCTCTGCCATTGATCAGTTGGGTGAACGTTCCTGTTTTTCTACTCTACTATTGGTCGGTTGCTTGATTGTCTACCAACTGTATGTGTTCTTGTGTCTCAAATTTTACCCTAACTACTTACACTACTTCTGACCTGAGCCAATAAGCCGATTGTGCAATTTGGAGTGTGAGACTTGTGTTCTACTGCATCCATGAGTGGCAAGGTGATGTACAAATTATTAGAAATTATTAAACATAGATTATTAAACATAGAAGACATGGCCTGACAGAAGCCCCTAATTTTGATGAGGACGAGAGATGGGCCAGTCGGTAAAGGGTGTATGGTCCCAAAGGTTCTGGTTGAAACTAGCACACTATAATGTGAAAAGTGGGCAATTTGGGGCGCGAGAAGCGTGTTTTCCAGCATCTTTCAGAAGGTGGCTGTGAAACGGGGATTGTGACGGGCTGACGGAGAGACAGTCAGAACGAGAGAGTGAGGACAGTCTGCCTAAGCGATGTAGCAGACACTGAACAGGCACATTCGGAACATTCTGGGCCATGTAAGGTGAGAATTGAGTCCCGGAATTAGACTGAGGTGACAAAGACGACTTGAAAGGAGGGAGCATTTCTTCTGTTGGGGCTTTGAATTCAGACTGTGTTGCGCCTGATGACAGATAGCAGGATGGATGGAGATGGACCAAGAGGACTTTTATTTTGAAGAATGGGACCAGTGAGAGAATTGAGTCATTTTAAATAAGAACCAGAGTATTTCCAGACAAATCTAGCACAATAATTTTTTTAACTTACCTGTTGAGATAGTGACTTACTGTACATGTACATTATGGTCTGTACAAATATGTGTGCCAGTGCAGGCTGTTCCCATGGCGATACGTAACAAATTGAACAAAACAAAAGTCGGAAACGTAAAGCCTTGTACAATTACAAAACGTTAAAAAAGTCAGTTTACCTTAACCTTACTCTAACCTTAACCTCACCTTACCCTAACCTTAACATCACTAACCTAGCATTTTATGCTTGAACTAAAAATGTTCTCTAAGTACTTTTTGTAAATTGTAATTGGTTTAGTCGGTAGAGCGGCGATACAATATGTACGAAAGCTAACCTTTTTGAATGTCCATATCATAGATCTGTCTACGTAATGCTGCTAAATTTCCAATACGTACAGTTACCCACAAATTGCCATGAGTATTCGTTGGCCAGTGATGTAACGCTTTAGATTGTATCATCACCAATACGAAGTAGGTGACATTGTTGTTAACATGAAATCACCCAAACAGCACAGTTCAACTCCGACAAATGTGTATGTTATTAGTGTACGTTATCAGTGTACATGTTAACCCACCAAACACACTTCTGTACCTCTGTGTGATGGCCTACTGGGTCTGGACAGCCCTGGAGTGGTAAGAGGACATGCGGTCTCACAGGGGGTGTTATTTGCATATCAGATACAGGTAGTTTTTGGGACCTATAGGGTGGTCCTCTGGTAATCGTGATCCCAGATGCATCCTGATTCACGAAGGGTCTGGCAGACCGTCATTTTAAATGTGGCCTTGGGCTAACGGACAAAATCGTCCATGCCAATCATTTGGTAAACTTCAGCTGTCAATCTCCCACTACACCCTCCCACTTACGTTGTGTGTGTTGTGTTTCATTACATTATAAAAAATATAACTTTGTTAAGTCCCTCCCTCAAGGCCAACTTCGAGTCTAAAGTGTTCCAGGTTAATATGGGTTGGTGCAATAGAGCCCAGGGACTAGGTTAGGCCTCTGGTCGGTGCCAGATCTCTTGGCATCAAGCCAACTTCAGCATGCGCTCCTTTGTCTTCCTCACTTCTGTCCTAACCAATCAACCACAAATATGCAGAAAATAAATGTAACTGCCGTTTCACTTCTTTTATATTCGACGTAACGTGGCCACATCTCTTTAAGTTTGGCAGTTAGAACTTCTGTTCTGCAAACCCACCTGGGAATCCACTGCAGATGGCATCACCGATCTGGTGTGAGTGTGTGTGAATTACTGTGCGTGTGCGTGCGTGCGTGCGTGTGTGTGTGTGTTAGGTGGAGTGGAGAGCGATGTGAGCACTTGATCTCTGGTTCCAGATTAATGTTCCTGTGTGTTTATGGAATGCCCCTATCACCGTCTCCAAGGCTGTGTTTCCTCATGCTATGATAAAGTGTACATTCCCATCACTGTGCCTATCTCAGCATGCAAAAACACTTTCACAGTCACATAAAGGTAATCAGTAAACTCTTTATTATGTCTAACCCTAAAACGAACCGCTAACACCTAGACCTAAAACTAACGCTAACACTATGCCTCATTCTACAATGTTTCCTAAACAACCTAAGAAGTAAATCTAATTGTTCCTAGTGGAGACATTAAGATATATGTCTCAATCACCCCTGGTTCAATGCTTGACTGCCAGCGGGACAGCTTTGTATTTATGTCTGTGAGAAAGACAGTTAACCTTAATTGCCCTCTCATACACTTACACACAGACATGTACATGAAGCACTCTTCTACCTTTGTGTCTGCTGGTCAAGGATGACACCCAGCAGTGACCAACAGACTCTTTTAGTCATAGAGAGTGAATCGTTTGGTCATAGGGAGTGAATTGTTTAGTCATAGAGAGTGAATCGTTTAGTCTTAAGAGTGACTCGTTTAGTCACAAAAGGTTACAGTTAGACAGCAGGGGCAGCAAAGCAGCCCAAAAGGGGACAGCACACGGTTCCACTTGACTCATTCCAAACAACCCATGGGACTGAGAAACGTCGTCTGTAGAAGATGCAGCATTTCTGTCTCCATCACGTTCACGATATGAATCGCCATGACTCATATCTGCTTTTGTAAAGAATTTGCATAAGATAATGGGCCTCCTCTGGGTTTTTGGCATCGTCAACTGAAAATTCAGCAAGGCGGTTGGCAGTTTGTTACTGAACTTCTCTTTTTATGTGTGTGTGTGTTTTTGTGTGTGTGTGTGTGTGTGTGTGTGTGTGATGTGAGGTCCTCTTAACAATTCCTGCCTAGCCCCAATCACCCCCCCACCCACTCACCACCCCATCCAGTGAAAGGGGGACAAGGGGGACTCGAGGACCACCCATCGAAGGTCTGACCCTGGGAGTAGATGGGGTCCATTGGGGGTACCGTGCTTTGTTCATTGTCTTATAATGACTTCAGCCTCCTGACACCTAATTCCCCCCCCCCCACACCAAGTGAGGAGCCACTGGGTAACGGTATATTACTAAGATGACCACTCCAGAAAGAGTTTCCTTTAAAGAAACACAACAAATTATTTTTCAGTGGCAGCCTTCGTTTGTAAACGTTTTTCTTTCTGCTCCGGCTGTGGCACCGTATTTCTAATGTTGCATCCCATATTGATAGAGTGTCTAATTTACAAATGATTGAGCCTGGGAGGGTGGTGAAAGGGGAAGAACCCCGTTCCGTAGGGTGGCCATCATGCGCTGCTTCAGCAAAATTTAATAAATTGTTTTTCTTTAATTTACAGGCAACTGTTACTCATTGTAATGGCAGGGTCAAGTGACATTGGCTTTGGTGTGAGACATGTTATTCTGCATGGACATTAATAATGAATCCTGTTTTTAAAGCGCATTAATATTTGCATTATTTTTATTTTTACTTGAGTCCTTTGGTTTCATATTAGCAGACTTTGGCAAATGCTTTCAACATGCATTTAATAAAGATGGGAACACTGTGGCTGCAGAACATGACGAGTTAACAAAGAGGTGTCTCAGAAATCATGTTAAATGAGGTAAATCCTTTTTGAAAGAAAATGCATGAATTAAACAGCACAGATTTACACATAGTTCTTAAAAAAGTATTGTTGTATTCCAGTAATAATGATCAAGTAAAACTGTGAGGAAACTGGGTTCAGCAACGTGTGTGTCCAGAGGCATGAAGTAAATTCATCCTTGTATCTTCACTTGGTTCAAGGTATGTTTTTATGTTTTCCCTTGTCTTGCCAACACCTATGGTCTTTCACACAAAGTTGGCAGAACACAAATAGGTTTAGTACCAGCCTAGCCTTGTCCAGCCTGCCATTGTTAAGGTTCGTTGACAGCACCACAGCATTTTACATTCTTACCGGGCCAGTGAAATCAACCGGGCCAGTGGAATAAAAACCTAGAGGCCAACCAGCCAATCGCTGCCTGGGTCAGCTTACTAACTAGTCCTTCTTGCTCGCTAATCAGCTGGGCTCATTCTGAATGCTCCCGAGAATTTCAGCGCAACAGACGTGTGTCAAAAAGATACAAATGCTGCTTCATTTGTCCCACACAAACGTGTCATTAAAGATATACACGTGTCGTTTGCATGTTTCTCACCCCCTGAGAAACACTCTGGAGTGGGGTTCATGTTTATGGATCAGAGGATATTGATATTGACGCTAGCAGAAGAGAGCAAGTACCTTGCTCATGGTCCGACAGTTTAACATCGCCTCTGGGATTCAAACCGGAAACCTTTTGGTTACATGCCCAAACCCTTTAACCGCTAGGCTGCATCAGATATGAAATATCAGGAGTGTAATTAAACTGTTTGATGGCGATGAGTGTGAATGTGGTGGTTTTGAAATCCCCATGCAAAAAAGCACTTCTACATGACAATTGAAGAGAATTACATTTGGGTCAGATTGAGTGTGGTTTGATCGTTCCCCAAACGCCTTTCAGTTAAAAAATGAGTTGAAAAGTGTGGGAGGGGGAAACCATTTACCGTATTCTCAAACCTCAAGTCATGATACATATTTTAATTTTAAATCTTTCAGACTCCCTTTTGTAATGACTTCACACTTTCACATTTTAAATTCTTCATGACCCTAACTAACTAACTCACATAACATAAGTAAAGAGCAAACTAACATCAGTTAATCCGACTAATAATTTCAACATCTCTCCATTGCACAGTGATGTCGGTGAAGATGAATAATTAATGGATTTATTTTCCACGTCTCTGTAGAGTCAATACCACAACATACCACTAACTTTCGATAGATAATTGGACTTGTCCAACCCAAATCCTGGACAAGCGCTCTGCCAATTTGCGCTGCCTCATGCAGGAGGTCTGGCGAAAGTCATAGAACCCATAGTCAGGCTTGAACTAGTGACTATTATGACAATCACTGTCCTGAAATGCAGCGACTTAGCCCACTACGACACGTGTAACCCATCTTGAAAGCAGAACTTGAAAGAAAATGTGCTTATTGTATAGAACCAGGTTTATATACATACGTAAGCATCAGAAATGTGTTTGTGTATGACACGAAGGGCTTTCATTTCATTTGAACAATTTGTTTTTGTTATTTTTATTGAGAAGCAGGGACCAGGGAGACAGGCATGCAGAGGGAAATAGATAGGCAGGGCACAGACAGTCGGCTATTCTGGAGTTTGAACTGCCATCCCAATGCTCCAGAGGGACGTGCATGCTCCAGAGTTGCGAGGTTATACCACTACACCAAAATCTGACAGATAAGACACACGAATGTCAGAACGCTCTAAGACGTGACCAGTGAAGGAGAAATATTTACAGCATACTCTATTATCAAATTAACATCAAATGATGAATTATGGAACATAATTTAAGTAGCATAACTGATCATATAAATCTGGAGGTTGACTTGGACATTCAAGAACATTCCAATTTCTGGGGCTGACAAATTACTTTATTTGCAGTGACAGCATTTTGGGGTTCATGCTCTTGTTGTGAGATGAAGACCTATTTTGTCTAATGACTTTAGAGGAATATGCTTGTACTTTAACAGACAAGATGTTTCTATACGTTTCAGAATTGTTTATGCTGCTACCATCAGCAGTAAACTTGATTAATGAAGGTGAGCTAGTTCTAGTGAGTATTTCCTAGCCATACACAAAACTAGCACATCTGGTGGTAAAGTAAAAAAAATTCACACAGTTTCTTTTGCCTTACCAGAGTAAGGTCATTAGTACATAGTGATCTTTGTCTCATCCACAAGAACTCTTCAGACTTTTAGCTTCTTGGACACTGTTACTTTGTAATCCTTTGAGGCTAACTAGGAGTCTGCACTTTGCAGTACAGTGTCTGCAGTTCTACCGGTAAATTAATCTGTGGGAGGTTGTGGCTAACACATACAGACCTATTATCTTCAAAAGTGCTCCTTATCTATTGGAAAGTTCTTATTCATCCAACCACATGTCGCCGAGCCGGCCAATTCTTAATCACACTGGTCATCCAACAAGGCCGTTTGCAACTTCTGATCTCATAAGGATTTACCTATCCTTGTTATGATCCTTGTAATGTTCCAGAGCCTATTTTTATGGTGTTTAATATGGGCTCCTGGAGACAGACAACAATAGCAGACTCCATGTAAATACAAAGACTAGAATCAAGACTAGACATTACAAACCTCTTTTAACAACCTGGATTACCAAATACACCTTTCAGGCGTAAAGAATCAGAAAATCCTTTTGGAATAAAGATACAGAAAAAGTTAAAATGTTCTATGTCCAAATACTTAAATACAGTTGAAGTCAGAATTTTACATACACTTAGGTTGAATTTAACAACTCCTCCACAGATGTCAAGCAAACAAACTATAGTTTTGGTAAGTCAGTTAGGAGATCCAATATGTCACAAATAAAGTTTCCAACGATTGTTTACAGATTGTATAATTCCCTACATCACTATTCCAGTGTGTCAGAAGTTTACATACAGTCCTATGCACCCCTGACAATTTCCATGATTTTCATTTATAAATAATTGGGTGTTTGGATCAGCAATTTCATTTTGATCTATCAAATAACTGAAAAACACAGTAATATTTCAGTAGTGAAATTAGGTTAATTGGATTAACAGAAAATGTGCAATGTGCATCGAGATAAGACAGGTGCATAAATTTGGTCACCCTTGTCATTTTGTTCGTTTGAATACCTGTAACTACCTAGCACTGATTAATTGGAACACACAATTGGTTTAGTGAGCTCATTAAGCCTTGAACTTCATAGACAGGTGCATCCAGTCATGAGAAAATGTATGTAAGGTGGCCAATTGCAAGTTTTTGTTCTCTTTGATTCTTCTCTGAAGAGTGGCAACATGGGGGCCTCAAAACAACTCTCAAATGACCTGAAAACAAAGATTGTTCAACATTATGGTTTAGGGGAAGGCTACAAAAAGCTATCGCAGAGATATAAGCTGTCAGTGTCCACTGTGAAGAACATAGAGAGGAAATGAAAGACCACAGGCACAGTTCTTGTTAAGGCCAGAAGTGGCAGGCCAAGTAAAATATCGGAGAGTCAAATGCGAAGGATGGTAAGAACGGTCAAAAACAGTCCACAGACCACATCCAAAGACCTACAACATCATCTTGCTGCAGATGGTGTCAGCGTGCATCGTTCAAAAAATTCAGTGCACTTTGCACAAGGAGAAGATGTACGGGAGAGTGATGCGGAAGAAAACCTTTCTGCACACACGCCACAAACAGAGTCGCTTGAGGAATGCAAACGCACATTTGGACAAGCCAGCTTAATCTTGGAAGAAGGTGCTGTGAACTGATGAAACAAAGATTGAGTTATTTGGTCATAACAAGGTGCGTTATGCGTGGCTATCCATGCTCGGCAACCATCAAACCTAACTGAACTGGAGATTTTTTGCAAGGAGGAATGGTCCAAAATACCTTAATCCATAGTCCAGACACTCATTACAGACTATTGGAAGCATCTAGAGGCTGTTATTTCTGCTGAAGGCGGCTCAACTAAATATTGATGTGATATTTCTGTTATGCATATTGCACATTTTCTGTTCATCCAATAAACCTAATTTCACTACTGATATATTACTGTGTACTTCAGTTATTTGATATAATGAAATTGCTGATCCAAACACCAAATTATTTATAAATGAAAACCATGGAAATTGTCAGGGGTGTCAAAACCTTTGCATACCGCTGTATATCGACATAATTTTAAACATACACATACTGATACCAACACTCACATATTAGATACTCACAAACACACATACTGATACCAACACACACATATTAGATACTCACAAACACACATACTGATACCAACACACACATATTAGATACTCACAAACACACATACTGATACCAACAC
>JACXGM010041394.1:0-10061 GCA_016801145.1 Umbra pygmaea
TTTAGTATTTAGCCCTCATGTTTCTGTCATTCCCTTGTTGGTCAATGCATCCTGTTACGTGTCTTAAGTGTATTCAAGTTTCCAGTGACTCCTGTTTTTGCCCCTCGTGGCTGTGTTTTGTTTATTGAAATAAACTTCTGTGGGATTATTGTACCTTCGCGCCTGTCTCTATCTCTACTACGGACGGATACGTGACAATTACACAGGATCATGTGTATTTATTATATACTAAGCGATACAGATTGTGTATGCAAATGGTCGTATTAAAATGGTCGATATATAATAAAAAGTTAGTAAATATGTCACACTATTTACGGTAGTGGGCAAAAGATTCTAGCGAGGCGCGTTCTCATTACTTCTCTGAATTCTGGTCAACACGGAGGAGTACGAGGCTGGCGCTTTATCACAAGCATAGACCGTTCACATGTAACACAGGGAGCCAAATTCTTTAGTGGATTCCTAGCCTTTCATAGTTTCGCATTCAGAATAATAGCGTTTGATTCAACTTGATAAAAATCGATTAACAACAACGGAAACATAACACATTTCATAAATATGCCACTAAACTTTATGAGAATAGCGTGACATATTTACTAACTTATATTATTTTAATAAGACCATTTACATTTGCAATCTGGATCGCTTACATATATAATAAATACACAACATCCTGTGTAATATTAGCTACATTAACGATTGAAATGGATACTCGGTGGGCAGCGTTCTGATTGGCTAATCAATAAGCAACGAGCTGATTGGATTGCGTTTTGGCCCTGTTTTGACACAGTAAGAATTTTGCAACTCGTAACTTGGGTTTTGTAACTCCAGTGTTGCACAAAACATTTGCAGACATTCACAAAATATTTCTACAGATGCAAAACCTTTTTACACATTCACAAAATATTTCTACAGATGCAAAACTTTTTTACATATTCACAAAATATTTCTTCAGATGCAAAACCTTTTTACACATTCACAAAATATTTCTACAGATGCAAAACATTTTTACACATTCACAAAATATTTCCCCAGATGCAAAACTTTTTTACACATGCAAACATCACTTCGCAACCTCAAAATATTATTGGCCCTTATTTGATCCCATACTTTCTCATTATGCAACATCCTAAGACCATTTTTTGATTTTAGGTGATTTTAATATTCATATCTGCTGCCCAGGTAAACAATTGGTTAGTGAGTTCTGTCATGTAACGGAGTCATTCGGCCTCCTCCAGCACATAAATCAGGCGACCCATGTTAATGGGCACACCCTTGATATGATCATATCCCAGGGGTTTTCTATTGATAACATAAGCGTTGAGGCTGCATCCTTCTCTGACCATATGCCTATTGTGTTCAATGTTAAACTATTTAATTCACTGTATACAGCCAGATCTTCTGGACATTACTCTCGTCATATTAACCCTTTTACTGCAAATACGTTTTCTGAACTGCTATCACTGCCCATGATCACCTCTTGGGCCCTGATGAGCTATATCCTTCTTCAACACATCCTGCACAGCTATTCTTGAAACCATGGCTCCCCTTAATCTCAGGGGATTTTAAGGGGAATTTTAAATCTCAACAGTGGCTCGACGATTCCACCCACCATCTCAGGCAGGTTTATCGTAAGTGGAAAAAAGTGGAAGAGAGCTCACCTAACAGTCTCTTTAGAAATATTCAGAACTTCCCTGGCCAATTTCCAAGCTGCAGCTAAAAAAGCCAGGGTTAAGCATCTCTCAAACATTATAAGTAAACATTCCCATCGACCTAGAAGTTTATTTAACACCATGAATTCAATTGTTCAAAGGCCCTGTTAAAGGTGACAAATGACCTGTTGCTCACCCTTGACTCAGGTGATAATGCCATACTGGTCCTGTTGGATCTTAGTGCTGCATTTGATCATGTAGACCATGCATCCAGTATGCATGTCCCCCTTTAAACCACTCACCCAACGTAATAAGCATAACATTGACAGACATTTTAACTAGCTAGCACCCTTCTGGTGTTGCCATTCAGACACCTAACTAGATACAATATTAGTTGGAAAAAAATAATATTCGGGACCGTAAGCATAGATAGATATATAGGCGGTGGGTCACAAATAATATAAAAAAATAATAATCTTTGATTGCACTGCACACACAATCAAATAATTATACAATAGGGGTTTTCGTGCAAAGTTTGCAGGTGACAAGATGAAGCCTCACCAAGGTGGATCAGCATCATGGTTTGAAATGTGCTGGGGACAAAGACGTTTTCGGAAGTGCTTTTTCAGAATTGCTAGGTACAATTTCGTAGACCGGCGGGGCGGGGTGCTGCAGTGACGTGAGGTGATGTCAGTAAGAGGCTAGGCACTGAGTTATGAAAGCCAGAAATTTTACAATTTTTATCCTTAATTATTGCACAGCGGCCAATTTTGTTTGTCAGTCAGCAACAATGAAAACACACAATGCTCAATTGAATATATAGGCAAATGGCTTGCAGTCGGCATTAATTAAACCACACTTATCAATTCAATATTAAGCCAAAAATAGTTTCTGACTCACCAATCGGTAGATTATTTGTACTTAAAATCCATCCGCCGCTCTTTCCTTATAAAGACAGCGATCACAGCACTGTAAAACTTGTCTTTACGGTCCTTCAGTTTGCATATCTCTAGCTCTCAATTGACAGAATGGCAAGGGCTGAAAGATCTGCTTGACCGATTCGGTTCCGACTGTATGTTTTCATCCGTTTCCAGGTGGAAAATGTGCGCTCTGTCGAAGCTGTAGTTGCAGGTATTGTCTCCTTTTTTAAATTAAAATGGAGCTCTGAGAAATTCCTCAACTCTTGTGTTATCTGCGGACACTGCTGCTGTCATTTTGACTTTGAATTTCGCTGGGATTATGCTTACAATGTAGCTGGTGCAATGATGTTAGCTGTGCAAATGTCCAGTAATATCTCGATTTTAATTGGTCCATGTTTGATATGTAACAGAGATGATTACTGGCATAACATCTATTTATTACGTGGAAAGGCACAGCAGAGTTGTGCTTTTTGCCGTACATGTTGAAGAATACAGGATCAAAGTGCCCATGCACAACATGGTTTTTTTCGCTTGTCGTCCGCAATGAATTATTAAAAGCACTGCTTATTCTAACATTTTTAAAACTTTGATTTTGCATAACTGTTTGTCATTGTAATGTCTAAACAATTGGAATATTGCACATATTGCATATATAAATCACAGGAATAAAAATACAAATAAATTATAAAAAATTATGTAATAAACATTTTTATGTTTGAATATTGGCAGGGTAGGCAGTGTCTAGCTTGCCTACCCAGACTGCACATCTCTGGGTTGCTGCTAGCGGTATAGCATCTCATTGACAGAGGCTGCTGTGGCTCGCCCTGAGCAGAGGCTGCACAGTTTAGACCAGTGGGATGATATTGCCTAAAACTTCCAATATATAACTACTATCAGACCGGACCTCACGGCCGCAAAACATGAATGGCCTTCCTGGGAAAATGACTCATGACGAAATCTGGTGGGGTTGCGTGCCCACCAACCCCACTGTAATCTACGCCTATGATCAGCATGGTGTGACTAT
This sequence comes from Umbra pygmaea, assembly GCA_016801145.1. NCBI lineage: Eukaryota > Metazoa > Chordata > Actinopteri > Esociformes > Umbridae > Umbra > Umbra pygmaea. The sequence continues at coordinate 3,594 of JACXGM010041394.1, forward strand.
CTGCATGGCTATGTTTCCAGTTTTTATACTACAAAGTAAACAATCCTACTCATCTGTTATTCTCTCTTCTAGGAGAAACTGTTCTTTCAGCCATCTCCAGCAGACACAACATTGGAGCAAATAGGACGGGAGTATTTCACAGACACACACTCCCAACACAGAGGAGATGATTGTAGGGCATTGTACCCTTAAATCCAAAAGACTTGCACCTGCAAGTTTAAAAATAAGTATATATACTGTAAAAAACATCCATATTTAGTAAAAAGTCTATTTTTCAATTATTGAATTAATCTAATATTAATTATATTATTAATTGTATTGTTAATATTCTTCAGCAAACATGATCAATTGATTGAATGCATTAATAAAATATTCACAACATAATACAGGATATCAGTTTACCAATATAATAAATGTATACCTATTGAGTATGCAAATTAAGACAAGGGCAAAAAAGGAACTGAGTATAATTTCTGTTTTGTGCCTCACCACCCCGCTTAGCTCAGCAATCCCCTGGGATATGTGTGACTGAGTTATTTGCATGAGTTTGAGTCTGTGTGATTGTGAGATCTTAAGGCCCATCCTTCTGGTCTCTCTAGTGAAGACAAAGCGGTGAGGATGTCAGACATTATCTACTCAAATCTAAACTTTTCACAGCCTAAAAAAAAAGAAACTGGGACAAAAGTGAAAGTTTGTAAAGGTGAGTATCTATTCATCTCTCATTGTAGATTGTTCAAAGTTTTCCTGCAGAGCGATTTGAGGACCACTGGCTCATGGCATTGGACTAGTAACATTGTATTGTAAACACTGTATATAGCTTGTAGACTGTAGAACAGCTAGTTTAAATATATATTATAATCAATCCATATCTAAATGTTTCAATGTATATGTACAGCACTAGTGCATTGTGAAAACATGAGGAGACCCATACGGAAATGTAATATATGGCCATATATGTACATAACTTATATGTCCTATATCGGCATACATGGTGGAAACATCATCACATGTACATATATTTAAAAAAATTGGCCGTTTTAATATATGTGACATACATTTCCACATTTGACATCCATATCTACATTTACCTTCAGTATGCTTTACAGAGTGTATAAGTGATATAATGTATAATATATGTCAATGTACATATATATATACTGCAACATTTATTCTTGCCTTATGTCTACAAATTTAAACAAGAATGAATGTTTATGTTTGAGATATTGATGTTAAATTACAGAATGGTATATGTGATGATAAGTAGGGGTATGACATGTACAGTATGTCAATTAAATATTTGGTAAAATCTTTTTTAAATGTATCCCATACGGAAATCTAATATATGGGCATACATGTATGTATACTTATATGTCAGATATTGGCATATATGGTGGAAACATCATCACTGTGAGGTCCTCTCTGGCCGGTTTTACCAATACTCTGTCTTCTCTTCAGCCTACTGCTACTCCCCAGGATCCCCATCCACTTGAACATGGCACGCATCAGAGATCACAATCACCGAAATTCTAATCACCTGCTCATCGTTGTATATAGCCATGACTGTTTTGTTGCCTCATTGCGAGGTATTGCCAATATTCCATTGCATACTGAGTGTTCTAGTATTCCTGATTCGTGGTATAACGATTTGGTTTTCATTATTCCAACTTTGCTCTTTGGATTTGCCTTATTGTACTTTTGCCTGGGTTTACAACCTCTGCCTGCCCCGTGACATCTCTGTTGGATTTCGGATATATACTGTTTTTCCTGCACTGTGTACCTAACCCTGCTTGTCTATGTTACTGCCCTTGGATTGTGGATTGCTCCCGTTTTGCATAGCCTGTGTACCGAACCCTGTCTGACTGATTACGGCTTTTGAACTCTGCCTGTTCCATTCTGATTATTTAGTAAAACATCTTGTATTATAATCAGAGCGTGGGAGTCATTACAATTACATATATGTACTGTACATATACAGCCGCGGTCGGTGGATCTTAATCGGGGAAGACGGGCTCGTGTTGCAGCTAAGAAAAATCTAATCAACAAGAAAGAAACTAAATCTCATTCTTATTGTAACCATAGCAGCATCAGAATGTAAGGAGGATGTCACATACGCTGAGGTCAGAATAGGAGCCAGAAAGCAGGTGCATGCTGGGAAAGGTAAGATCTGTGTTTTTAATTTTGAAGAAAAGCCAGGTCCAAAAAAAGTAAGCAAATAGTGAAATGTAGTTCTACATTTGATATTGGGATTATTATTCACCATGAAAAAGCCTTAATTTCAGGTAAATAATCATATAATGCAACATGGCTTTCTTTAATGATTGTAGCCCAGTCATCAACAGACTGTGAAGAGGATGTCACTTACTCTCAGGTCAAACCTGGAGCAAAAAGGAAGGTGAAATCCAGAACAGGTGAGGTGTGTGTGTTATACATTAAAGTAGGGCTGGGTGAAATATCAATATATTTTATAGCTTCTAATGACTCCAGAGCCAGCCCACCTGTAGGCAACAACCGTTCGCCTGGCAAAACTATATTATGCCAGCAACAGGACCTCAAATTCTTTATTTTCAAAATAATAGCGCTCGATTTATTCATTGCAATAATCAGTGTTTATTCATTATAATGTGAATTGTAAACAACTGCAATTGTATTGTGTCTAAAGAAACAGTAACAGTATGTGTTAGCAAAAAAGAATTCAACATGTTTTTAATAACTTTTTATTTAACAAAGTAACAAATAAGTTGTACACTCAATTGGATTGAATATATTGTCAGTGTCCCATGTGAAAACACCTATTACAGTTGAAAAACATTCACTATAGTCTGTTTTATCAAAAAATATACTAATCTCCTTAGTGAGCCTTAAAATCTTAAGTAGTCTTGTAGTTGACATGTTGTATCAAGTGTACTAGCTCTGAAATACTGTACATACTTAAACAGAATAGTTTGAGAACCACAGGTTAATAACCTAGCAGCCCTTTAAATTGTATTAAGATTATTAGTTTATTTCACTAATGAACTCACAATAAATATGCTAATAGACATGTAGACCAAACACATTCAGGAGAATTACACTGTACCCTAATCCAAACGCACTATCCACCTATTTTGAAATAAATCTCTGTTTCACTTGTACATTTTTGGCAAAACTTTTCATAATTCAGAATATCCTCAATAACCAAATACTCTTACCAAACATTTGTCAATGTTTAAACAGTAACATTACGTTTTGAGTAGGAGAATGATGAGAATGAAGGAGTAGAGTCTTGTCTATGCGATACTGTTATGATTCTTCACGTTAAAAACCAATAAGCACCATTATATGCAGGTGACAGTAATGCCAAAAAAACACGTCAAATATATTTCGAGATGAAGGAAACGTGCAACAACACAACACACTTAAACAATGACACACACACCATGTAAATCACAGAGATTACAAGGGTTTACCAAAAGCAAGGAATGATAATAGAATAGAATACACTTTATTGTCCCCGAGGGGAAATTTGTCTTGGACATAGTGCTACAATCTGTTGCTTCACAATATAAATAGGTAACAGAAAAACCATTGTAAAATTAACTTAAAATAAAATCAACATGAATATGAGATCAACAAAGCCTCCTCAGACACAAAAGAAGGACACGCATGACAGCACAGACAACACAACTAATACTTGACAAGACATGAGTCAAATGCAGGTGACTTGGCGTCTCTTTATTTTTAGTGTGCCAACTTGCACGGCACCAGACATAAACAAGAATAGCGGTAGTTTTACAAATAGACCGCAGAATGCGTAAAAAAATCAACAGTCCTAATAACAGGATCATAGAAATAGGTCTTCTTGAACACATTCAGCAACACAGGTGAAATAACCCACAGCTCACTCCACATGCCAGGGCTTCTTATATCTGAGAGACATAGCAGGTGTAAGCAATCAGCTCTGATAGGTGAGCTGCAAAGCTGCCGGCAGATGATCCGGTTTTGCTAACAAACAAAACAAGCGAAGCGTACTTGTAAGAAAAAAAAATGAAACGGTATCACTTTCAGATAAGGGCACATGAACTAACATGAACAAATACATTATTAAACATGAACTGCACAAATAAAAAAATATATAAAACAATTTACAGGAGTTGAATGTAAACTGGATTCCTGGTGAACACCTTCCAAATTCCAGAAGCCCAGGCTCAGCGCAGTAGAGGAGCTCTAGCTTTGGGTATGGAGTGACATAGTCTCGTAAAGCACATTGATTGTAAAGAACATCGAACTTTCTGACCCCTGGAAACAGTGCGTCTTCTGAGGAGCCTGCATCATATTTAGGTTGAACAAATAAATTAACAAGAAATTAATAATGAAAACTCAAACTGTACCACTAATGTATGAATGCATTCACTAATAGTGATTACCGTCATTTGTACATGTTTATACCCAACATTAACTCATGTCGATTTTTGCATGAACAAACACTGTCTGCTGTAATCTGTTAATGTTGATTCAGGTCGCGAACTCATGTAGCTGTTGGCATGAACAAAAGACTACCTAATATATGAAATATTCATTTACTTTATTAATGATTTACAAATGCATTAACTAGTGTTTGTCCATGTTGACACAGGACATCAACTCATGTTTTTCTACCGATTGCTTTACAAATGTATATTTTTCATTGATGTGACTGTTTATTTCTTGGATTTACTTTTCACTTGCCTCTTTCCACTTTCACTGAAAATACATTACTCATCTCTTCCATCATTTTTGTTCAGGGCTGTTGTCTTTATACACTTTTACTTAATACTGTCACTCTTGACAGAAGGATTATGTGCAATTAATAGGATAGGTTACTGCATGAATTCACAACAATTCATTAGTTCCGAATCCCTTGTGGTGCTTAGTAACCAGTAAGCTGTTAGTAGAAATAAAGCATTATTTACTGATACTGTATATCATTAGTTAATTATGTTTATGTCCCACTAAGTAAAGTGAAGAGTTATCCTACATTACCAATGACTAACTAATGAGCCACTGTTAGTAATAAAGCATTAACAACTGTTCAAATATTATAAAACAAAGGCAAACGTAACACTATTTACACTTTTATTTGGGAATCTTAAACACTGAATATCCACATGGACTTAGGTGGCTGAGAAGCTGTTATGAAACTGCGGTGCAATTTAACACCCACAGATTGAACATAACCTTAAACGTGAGAACCCAGGAGAACCATTCAAATTAAGGTATTGCTAGAACCAACAAAGCATCTGTCAAAGTTGTTTATTTATCATATGCATCGAATAACATCACATCATCCTATGCAGAGATTCTTTTGACATGGCTCGACACATCTATGTAGTGGGCTTAAAAAAAGATTTCAAGAATATAAAGAATTTTTAAAACAATAATGACAATAGTAATAATAATAATACACTATGTACTGAGCAATGATCTGGAAAATGAACACTGGAAGTAATAAATATTATAGATTTGCCATGGAAAATTGCTTTTAAAGGTGCACTTGAATTCTGCTACATTAGATGTAGAGAGCATGAAATGACTGATTTGTGATCAGTGACAGTGTTCCATGTTGAGCAGCCGAATGGCCTGGGGGAAGAAACTGTTTTTAAGTCTGGTAGTCCGTGCCTTGATGCTCCGGTAACGTCTACCAGACGGCAGCAGCGAGAAAAGTTCACGGCCTGGATGGCTGTGATCTTTAAGAATGTTCTTTGTTTTCCTAAGGCATCACTTCTGGTAGATGCCTTGCACGGAGGGGAGGCAGCAGCCTATGATGCGCCCTGCTGACTTCACCACCCTCTGAAGGGCCTTACGATCAGCAGCGGAGCAGCTGCCGTACCAGGCTGTAATGCAGCCTGAGAGGATGCTCTCAATGGTGCACCTGTAGAAGTTTATTAAAATCCTGACAGACATGCCAAACTTCTTGAGTCTCATCAGGAAGTATAGGCGCTTTTGGGCAGTTTTTGTTGCCGAGATTGTCTGTCTGGACCATGTGAGGTTGTCGCTGATGAACACACCGAGGACCTTAAACTCTTAATCTCTCTCAACTTCAGCTCCATCAATGTGTATGGGGGCAGGACCCTCCCTCTGCTGCTTCCTAAAGTCCACTATCATCTCTTTTGTTTTTGCTGACGTTGAGAGAGAGGTTGTTGCTCTGGCACCAGGTAGCCAAGGCTCTTACCTCCTCTCTGTAAGCAGTCTCATCGTTGTTGGAGATGAGATCTAGGATGGTTGTATCATCAGCAAACTTTATGATGATGTTGGAACTGAGTGTGGCCACACAATCATAAGTGAACAGAACGTACAAGAGGGGACTGAGTACGCAGCCCTGTGGGGCTCCGGTGCTTAGGGTCATTGTGGAGGAGGTGACGTTGCCCATTCTCACCATCTGGGGTCTTCTCGTTAGGAAGTCCAGGATCCAGTTGCAAAGGGAGGAGTTAAAACCCAGGGTCTTGAGCTTGG
>JACXGM010041395.1:0-10061 GCA_016801145.1 Umbra pygmaea
CTTAAATACTGGATGGAGTGAGCAGGTGTGGTGAATCAGGATAATTGAGTCCGGGTATGGGAACTGTAGTTCTGAGGAGGCATGACTAGGGAAGCTGTAGTCCATAGGAAGAAGAACTGGGGAATGGGAATTGTAGTTCTGAGCAACATAAACAAAGTAGGTGGCTGTTTCCAGGGAATGGGAACTGGGAAACGTTACAAATGTCAGCTGTCCACAAATATTTGGACACATTGTGTAAATCATGGATTTTTCTGCGATGTCTGAACAGGTTATTTATTTATTTTACACCCCCGTCATTTTATTTCTGGTAGTGTATGATAACACTGGACAATAAAGATTTTCCTACTTCAACACTTTTGTGTCCTTATCAAGAAAATCACAAAATATTTTTGCGATTTCTTGTCATATTTTATGTCTATTCATATTTCGCTCATACTATACTATACTTCCACGATTGAATTGACAGGGGCCCGATCTGAACACAAGGAGTCGCTGGAGAGTGATGTTGCATGATAGATAATCTGATTTATCTAACCCAAATCCCCGGCAGCACTATGTAAATATTGCTCTGCCTCGTGCATGAGGCCCGGGCAAAGTCAGAGAACACATGGTCAGGCTCGACCATGACCATTGTGACATACTGTAGACTGTCCTGCAATGTAGAGACTTAACATGCTACACCACGCATACCCACCCCCCATATTTCGCTCACTTTATAGAAGTCTTGTGTAGCTAATATAGGGAATGAATGATGAAAGACATGGTCAATGTCAACCAACATATGGATGTATATTTTCTTATGTAATACCCTATGTGAGTAAAGCAGAATTAATTCTCTTTCAGGTTCAATTACATATTTACATTTTTATTATTCAGCATATATTTTGATTGCTGAATGCACAATTACATATGTATACAGTGCTATGTTGTTGTGTAATAGGTTATTGTGTTCTGCATTAGTGTTTCAATAGAAATATATTTCCACAGCTTCATCTGCCATAAAATACAATGATAGATATAATTATTTACACTTTTGTTGAAGAAACATTCTGTAATAGACTGAATTTCAGATGGGAATCTAATGACCTTTTAGGTATATCGGCCAGTGCATGTTGACACCATGATAACACACAAGTATGCTAATGATCAATGACATCATGCACGGATAGAACCAACCTGATTAACTGAAACCGAAATGGGTGTTTATATTCAAACTAGAACTAAACTTCTGTTTAATTCAAACTAGGCTATTGCCGATCATCAGTCAGTTCATTTCATAGTTTCTATTTTACTTAAAGGCTAATGGCCTGTTCTGTTATCAAATTGGAAAAAAATATCTAACATAAATAACCTACAAGTTGTATTAAAACATTATCAAATAAATATCCACTTGTCAAATGAATATCACCATTCTGGTAATTCCATTAACATTCTGTAAGGAAAATCTAAAATTGTTGCTGTATTTAGCATCTCTAATATCTTTTTTCCAAGTTAAACATAAAATAGGTCATGTTGACTTTCTGCCACCTGTCTGATTTGTTCTTAGAAAAAAACACCATAGAGCCGGCTAGAGGTTCTCACGTTTGAGCTTGCTATATCAGGCCATGATAATCCCACTTAAAAAAATGACCCCTCTTTCTTTTCAGCAGAACGTTATTAATAGAAACTTGACAATTGATGCTCTGGACCATCGATTGACTTTGAATGGTAAAGCAATTTGATTGGGTGGTAGTAAGTGCAAAGCCGACAGTCCCGTGGTTGACATATATGTGATGATGTTTCCACCATACTTGCCCATATCAGACATATTTTATATACAAATACATTTCATACCCCTACTTATAATCAAATATATTGTATATAACATTAATAGCCCATTTATTATTGTTTACATTTGTAGACTATATGTGAATTGTTAACTGACATAAGGAAAGAAAAAAAATTTGTAGTATTTCTATATTTTTATATAAATAATCTCATATATACATTTATAGATATTATACAACACGTATACGCACTGTAAACCATAGGTACAGTTTGGAGTTGGTTTTGTGCAACATTTATCATTGCCTTTTTAGATAACTGTCATTGTTTCGGAAATGAACTACATGAAAAATTGCCTTCAGGGCTCCAATTTAAATTACGTACCATAGGTACAGTTGTATGTGTAACCGGTAGGTTACGTACACGTCACCTGGGGTACACGGAAATAAAGGTCCGTAGGGTAAGCTCCGATTTCCTCATTCCTTATCATTATCACTGCCTGGTGCGCCTCGGGCTATTACCTGTTCCTGCGATTTGAGATTGATCCTGGGTGTTTGCGGGTTCGCTGGCAGACATAGCTAAGGTAATTTTGTTTTGTTTGATTGTGACTTTGACAGTATGTCTTTCCATGCCAAGAACAAACCTTGACTGTTGTTTTTTTCTGTCTGTGTAGCACACCGGCGCCGCTGCTGTTTTGCCTATTTTGAGTCTACCTTTAACCATTTAGGTTATTCATAATCATACTCATTGTGTTAACTTATTGATACTAGAACCCTGTCCTGTTTGTGACTGTTACGATCTGGGTTTTGTAATTGTATGGAGCAGGAAGTTACTTCCGTTGTATATCATGCATGAGGTGTTGTTTGTCTTTTTAATCTGACCTGTGTGTTTGAAATCTAGTGATTGCTTACATTATTGGAATGGCGGGCAACGTATAGCTGGCTCTTGTTAACATTGCATGGTTTTGGGTGTGTTATTTGAGTTTATTTTGTTTTTTGTTGAATGCTGTGTTTATTTATAGTCCATATTATCAATTATATAATCCACCTCTAATGGTCACTGCAACCCCTAAAATAGTGATTGTTATTTTATCAGTCTGAACGAAATCCTCCGCTCCTATTGTGTGGTATAATTAGCGGTTTCATGTTTTTATTACAATGGGTCTGTTTTAAACTCATCATTATATCCAAATGAATATGGTCTTTATTTATAATAAATAATTGTCAATTGCTAAATCAACCTCGTCTCTGATTATTTAGGTGGGCTTACCTATGTAGTGGGAATCCCCAGCTTGGTACTAACTGAAATTAAATTAGAGATTAAACTCTTTGGGTGAAAGTCCTAAAGTGGCGTTGTCAATTTGGTAAATTGCTTAATTTTGGCTAAGCCCTTTATTGGCCTGGTTACATATGCAAATGTTTAGGCACCCCTGAACATTTCTATAGCTTTCATTTATAAATAATTGGGAGTTTGGATCAGCAATTTGATTTTGATCTATCAAAACACTCAAGGGCAGAGTAATATTTCGGTAGTGAAATGAGGTTCATTGGATTAACACAAAATGTGCAATATGCATCAAAATCAAATTAGATAGGTGCATAAATTTGGGCACCCTTGTCATGGCAACATGGGGGCCTTAAAACAACCCTCAAATGAAAAGATTTTTCAACATCATGGTTTAGGGGAAGGCTACAAAACGCTATCGCAGAGATTTAAGCTGTCAGTGTCCACTGTGAGGAACATAATGGGCAAATGGAAGGCCACAGGCACAGTTCTTGATAAGGTCTGAAGTGGCAGGCCAAGTAAAATATCAGAGAGGCAAAGGCAAAGGAAAGTGAGAACAGTCAAAAACAGCCCACAGACCACCTCCAACAACATACTACATCATCTTGCTGCTGTAGTGTCACTGTGCATCATTCAACAATTTAGCCCACTTTGCACAAGGAGAAGCTGTACGGAAAAGTGATGCGGAAGAAGCCTTTTCTGCACACACACCACAAACAGAGTCGCTTTAAGGTATGTAGACGCACATTTGGACAAGCCAGCTTCATTTTGGAAGAAGATGGAGTTATTTGTTTCTAGCAAGGGGTGTTATGCATGGTGGCAAAAGAACACAGCATTCCAAGACAATCACTTGCTACCCACAGTAAAATTTGGTGGAGGTTCCATCATGCTGTGGGGCTGTGTGGCCAGTGCCGGTACTGGGAATCTTGTTAAAGTTAAAGGGCGCATGGATTCCCCTCAATATCAGCAGATACTTGAGAATAATGTAGAGGAATCCGTCACAAAGTTGAAGGAATGCCAGGTCTGGATATTTCAACAAGACAACAACCCAAAACACTGCTCAAAATCTACTCTGGCATTTATGCAATGTTCGGGAATGGCCATCCCAGTCCCCAGACCTGAATATTATGGAAAATATGTGGGTTGATTTGAAGCGGGTTGTCCATGCTGAGCAACCATCCAACCTAACTGAACTGGAGATGTTTTGCAAGAAGAAATGGTCCAAAATACTTCCATCCACAGTCCAGACACTCATTACATGCTATAGGAAGCATCTAGAGGCTATTTTTTCTGCTAAAGGAGGCTCAACTTAATATTTCTGTTGGGGTGCCCACATTTATACACCAATCTATTTTCATTTTGATGCATATTGCACATTTTTGGTTCATCCAATAAATTTCGCTAGTGAAATATGACTTTGTCCTTCAGTTATTTGATAGATCTAAATAAATTTGCTGATCCAAACATCCAATTATGTATAAATTAAAATCTTGGATATTGTCAGGGGTGTCAAAGCTTTTGCATATGACTGTACATGCAGATATCCTGGTCAAGTTTTTTAAAAGCAAAAGCAGAGCTACTGGGTTCAAGACGGCAAGGATAGTGTTTGCTGTAACCAGGTATGGACATTTGTCTTTCAATGCCACCAAGATTATCTAAAAAATTACTTGCACATATTGACAACCTTGTTTTTGATCCTGACATCGACAGTTTTTTTTTAATATTTAGGTTTTGAGCATGACACACAATAATGTTGTCTCTTTATTGATTCATCAGTGTTAAGCCTCAAGGCTGTCTTGTTACACAATGGCAATCTCCACTATTGAATTCCTGTTGGCTATGCTGTACACATTAGGCAACATATAAAAACATGTAGCTGTTGTTGAAGCACATCCAGTACACCAAGCACAACTAGATAACATCTGTGGAGATCTAAAAGTAGTGACTGCTACTTGAAATGCAGCTTGGAAAGTACTGTTACATTTGTGAATTGGACAGCTGTGCTAAAGTATCACCTTACATTAAAAAGACCTAGCCAATCAAAAAGAATGTTTCCAATACAGAAAATATGGTGCTTGAACCACTTTTTGACCTGAAAAATATATTTTTCCCTCTTCACATAAAACTGGCACTATTGAAAATGTTTGAAAGCAATGAACAAAGAAGGTGAATTTTTTGTAATTTGATACAGATGTTTACAAGAATAACTGATGCCAAGATAAAGGAAGTCATTTTTGTTGGTCCACAGATCAGACACATCATCAATGAGGAGCAATTTGGAGATCTGTTAATGGAGGATAGAGAAAATTGCCTGGAAAGCATTCAAGAATGTTGTTGAGTACTATCTTGGCAACTACTCTATGTAACCTTTATTTATACATGGAAAGAACTGAAACCAAGGTCTCTTTTACGATTGTGTCCTGTGATACAACAATTTATAAAAATTATATAAAAAAGCACAGTCAAGGAACTAAGATATAATAAAATAATAAAATCAATGAAATTAATAATTAAAATACACAATAAAAATGAATTTTAAAAGAAACATTCACAGTTAACAATAGAAAGATCATGTAACAGACATATGCATTTGCTAACAGGAACTTAAACCCCTAGCTAAAGTTTGCTCTGAGTATCATTCCATGAGTGTGTGGCATGGTGTTCAAATGCAGCTTTACTTAACTACAAACCACCCAACAATGTTCAGCTGATTGACAAACTTTTTATAGCATACAAAAACAGGAAGTGCAACATATCACTGAAGATTCAATTCCTGAATTCTCATTTGGACTTCTTCCATGCAAATTGAATGTATTAGTGACAAATAAGGTGAAAGGTTTCACCAGGACATTGCCACAATAGAAAAATGGTGTCAATAGAGAAAACAGCAGCAAAGCACTTTGACCTTATACACATATGAAAAAGAAAAGGTGTTGTTGAAGCACAGCCAGTACACCAAGTACAACTGGATAACATCTGTGGAAATCTAAAAGTAGTAAATGTGCTACTTGGAATACAGCATGGATATATAGAAAGTCGTTACATGTGTGAATGGGACAGTTGTGCTAAAAGGTCACATTATATTAAAAAGAACTGGCCATTTAATAATAATTTCTTTCCAGTACAGAAATATCTGGCAGTTGAACCCATAGACTGTATATAGTACTGGATGTAACATGTGTGACATCACCCATTGGTTTTTGAAGATCTGATTTGAGTGGTCGAGTTTGCCATTATGATCGCAGCCATCTTGGATGTGGATGTGACGAGTTTAGATGAGAGACGTTATCTGACTGTGACGATAACTAAGAGTAAAAATAAAGGGAACACTTAAACAACACAATGTAACTTCAAGTCAATCACACTTCTGTGAAATAACACTGTCCACTCAGGAAGCAACACTGATTGACAATCAATTTCACATGCTGTTGTGCAAATGGAACAGAAAACAGGTGGAAATGATAGGCAATTAGCAAGACACCCCCAATAAAGGAGTGGTTCTGCAGGTGGGGACCACAGACCACTTCTCAGTTCCTATGCTTCCTGGCTGATGTTATGGTCACTTTTGAATGCTGGCAGTGCTTTCACTCTAGTGGTAGCATGAGACTGAGTCTACAACCCACATAAGTGGCTCAGTTAGTGCAGCTCATCCAGGATGGAACATCAATGCGAGCTGTGGCAAGAAGGTTTGCTGTGTCTGTCAGCGTAGTGTCCAGTGGCCTCATTTATAAACGTGGCATATGCACAAAAGAAGATGTACACCGCTCTATAGGCAATAAAAGGGATTTATAAAAAGCAAACTTGACAGGAAAATATGCGGTCCTTCAGGCAACTGTGACCCAGGCGTACGCAAAACAATGGGAAAATGAGAAATGGCGACACCGCCGGCAGATGAAACACGTAGGCTACTGTAGATCTGTCTGAAACTGCAGAGTGTTGTGTAAACAAAATCAAAATACTGCCTCTCATTAATAATATGAAGATGTCACAAAGCCATGCTTACAATTAACAGTCTGCAGTGAAAAACAAACAAAATAAAACAAGATTGTAACATAAAGGCAAATAACGACATATTTGCATGTTATGTAATTCATCCTCATAAATAATAAGTAAACAAAATAAAATCATGTTTAAAACTGATATTCTTGTCGATGTCTCTGTCTGGCGGAGCAGATAGATAGATAAATAGATGATGATATATAGATAGATCAGCTACAGAAACATAGTGTTCATTGATATGCATTAAATTCATTTTATTTTTAAATCTGTTCCATCGTGACACGTCTTAACCATTTTCAAAGGTGTAAGAAATTCCATTTGAGCAGAAATAGAGAATGCTTTCATTAATCGAAAGCATTTTCATTCCACCAATGTCCAAATAATTTGCGATGCAGACATTTTGGTCTAATGTAACTGATTTTTCCCCACCCGTGGCAAACACATTTTCGCGATGAAGCGCTATAGACGCTTTTCGACATCGACTGATATCTGACTTTTTTTTATTTCGGCTACAGCAACGGTCTGCAACCTTTTGCCACTCCAACGCATTTTTGCCATTCGTAATAGGCACACTTTGCCCTTCAAACAAGATTTTCCTCCTCTTTTCCACCTCGCCAACAATATTTTATACTTGACATTGAGTGAAGTAGATTTTTTATTATTTGGAGGCGTTTTACTGACTATTTATGCCCAATTATGGGCGTGACATGTAGCCGCAAAAGCTGCGCCATGTATTAGACTTCATTGTAATTTATAAAGGGAAAACAACATAGGATGTGCGTGCACACAGTTTTGTAAATCTGAATATTTCTTTGTGTACGCATGTTTTATATTTTTTCCGTACGCCACTTCTGATACAAATCTACCGCAAAGTTTTATAAAGAGACAGGCCAGTACATCAGAAGACAAGGAGGAAGCTGTAGGAGGGCAACAACTCAGCAGCAGGACCACTACCTCGGCCTGTGCAAGATGAGGAGCACTGCCAGAGCCCTGCAAAATGACCTCCAGCAGGCCACAAATGTGCATGTATCCACTCAGTCAGAAACAGACTCCATGAGGGTGGTATGAGGGCCCAACGTCCACAGGTGGGGGTTGTGCTTACAGCCCAACACGGTACAGGACGTTTGGCATTTGCCAGAGAATACCAAGTTTGGCAAATTCGCCACTAGCGCCCTGTGCTCTGTACAGATGAAAGCAGGTTCACACTGAGCACGTGACAGACGAGAAAGAGTCTGGAGACGCCGTGGAGAACGTTCTGCTGCCTGTATGTAACATCCTCTAGCATGACCGGTTTGGCGGTGGGTCATTAATGGCGTGGGGTGGCATTTCTTTGGGGGGCCGCACAGCCCTCCATGTGCTCGCCAGCGGTAGCCTGACTGCCACTAGGTACCGAGATGAGATCCTCAGACCCCTTGTGAGACCATATGCTGGTGCGGTTGGCCCTGGGTTCCTCCTAATACAGGACAATGCTAGACCTCATGTGGCTGGATAGTGGCAGCAGTTCCTGCAAGAGGAAGGCATTGATGCTATGGAATGGCCCGCCCGTTCCCCAGACCTGAATCTGATTGAGCACATCTGGGACATCATGTCTCGCTCCATCCACCAACGCCATGTTGCACCACAGACTGTCCAGGAGTTGGTCGATGCTTTATTCCAGGTCTGGGAGGACATCCCTCAGGAGACCATCCGCCACCTCATCAGGAGCATGCCCAGGCATTTTAGGTAGGCCATACGGGCACGTGGTGGCCACACACACTACTGAGGCTCATTTTGACTTGTTTTAGGGACATTACATCAAAGTTAGATCAGCCTGTAGTGTAGTTTTCCACTTTGATTTTCAAGGATTTTTGCAGTACGTTCCAATCATTAGCAGCGGAGAACTGGAAGGAGAGGTGGCCAAAGGTGTTGCAGGCTTTTGTGACAACCAGATAGATATACAGTTGTGCTCAAAAGTTTGGATAGCCCTGGATAATTGGATCTAGATGTACTATTTTTTTTAAACATAAGTGAGCAGGCAAAACTATTTTTGAGATTCGTATTCAACTGTAAAGTAGGTCATAACAAATGGCAACAAAGAAAATAATGAAATTTCCCCCATTCAAAAGTTCTTAATAAAGTGTATTTCCCCCTTTAGCATCAATGACGTGTTAAGTCGTTTGTGATAGTTGCCTATGAGTCCCTCAATTCTTGCAGGAGATGTAGATGCCCATTTTTCTTAGAGAAATGCATCCAGGTTATGCAAACTGTTTGGCTTGATGATATTAAGGTCAGGAGACTGTAATGGCCACTCCTGAAATTTCAACTTTTTCTGCTGTAACCACTGGAGGGTCCAAAAGCGTCCCATGTGCAGCTTTTGTGCAGAAGAATGAAATTTGTCTGCCAGTATTGTCCGAACATGCTACATTCATCTTGCCATCAATATTCACAAAGTCACAAATTACAATGCACCAGAAGCTGTGAGACATATCAAGGTGTTGTTGGGCATATTGTCACCAGGCTTTTTTGTGGCTCTGGCAACTTGACGATACAGCTAATTTTTGTTCAAGAATTGTTGTATTGTGCTCCTTGAAACAACCGCACCTTTTTTTTTTCGAGAGCAGCCTATATGTCTCCCGAGGTTAACTGTGGGTTTTTCTTTGTACTGTATCCCAGCAATTCTTCTAGCAGTTTTGGCTGAACTCTTCTTGGTCTTCCCTGACCTTGGCTTGGTATCAAGAAATCCTAGAATCTTCCAATTCTTAAGAAGTGATTGAACAGTACTGACTCACATTTGCATGTCTTTGTATGTCTTTGTATGTCTTTTTATATCCAATTCTGTAGTGGGAAATTAATGTTTATAGGACCAAATAATGACTCCTTCAACAGCTGGCTTCCCATCCCTCCTCATCTAACAAAGGATTTCCTGGGATGAATTAAGATTCATGGGAAGGGGGCAAACCCCAATGTATGTCACACATTTAAGCCTGTTCATATGTGATTTTTGGTTTTGATCCACCCATAAAGGGAGTTGATAT
>JACXGM010041396.1:0-10061 GCA_016801145.1 Umbra pygmaea
GCCTGTGTGTTTGTGTCCCTTATACAGTGGACGTGGCCTGTGTGTTTGTGTCCCTTATACAGTGGACGTGGCCTGTGTGTTTGTGTCCCTTATACAGTGGACGTGGCCTGTGTGTTTGTGTCCCTTATACAGTGGGCGTGGCCTGTGTGTTTGTGTCCCTTATACAGTGGGCGTGGCCTGTGTGTTTGTGTCCCTTATACAGTGGGCGTGGCCTGTGGGTTCCTGTGCATATCTTAAATAGTTTATTATGCAAATGACACACCTTTCTGTTCTGTCGGCTAATACTACACAACGCACGCACACACGCGCACACACACCAAATACACACACACACGGTGCATTTCAAATTAAGGAGTGTGTGTGGGGCGCGCATGCCTGTATTTGTGAGTGTGTGTGTGTATAGTGAAGGATATCAGTATTACAGTGTCTGGCCATGGGACACCAGCACCCAAACGGTTCCATATTCCACATATAGTACATACTCTTCATATAGCACATACTCTCCATATAGTGAATATAGTACCAGGGTGCACACATGGTTCATCCATCCACGTCGCTGAGCTGCCAATTATTTTCGCACTGCTCATCTAACATGGAAAACGTTAGTCAGCTCATGTACGGGATGATTACATTCACAAACTATACTTCTGTGATTTAATTTACAGATGCCCGATCTGAACACAAGGATGATTCAGCTTATCTATCCCAAATCCCGGGCAGCGCTCGGGATAATAAGTTGCAATGTCTCAATCTGGAGGTAAAGGCGCAGAATCCATAGTCTGCAGGGAAAGCCGCAGAACCCATAGTCAGGCTCGAACCACTGACTATCATGACGTAGACTGTCCTGCAATGCAGCAACTCAGCCCATTACGCCATGCAGATCCCCCCAAAAGGAGCAGTTTTAATTCTCCAAAAGGGAATAATCTTAAACTTTCAAAAGGAGAAGTCTTAAAGCTCCAAGGAGAATGGCCTTAAATCTCCCAAAGGAGCAGTATTAAAGCTCCAAATGGAGCAGTCATAAATTTCCAAACGGAGTGGTCTTAAAGCATCACAATGTGAAGACTTAAAGCTCCGAAGGGAGCAGTCTTAAAGCTCCAAAAAGAGTGGTCTTAAAGCTCCAAAAGGAGAAGTCTTTAAGCTCCAAATGGAGTGGTCTTAAAGCACCAAAATGAGCAGTCTTAAAAGCTCCAAATGGAGTATTCTTAAATCTCCAATAAAGCAGTCTAAAAGCTCTAAATGGAGTAGTCTTCAAGCTCCAATTGTGCTAGCCAGTATGATCAACCATGAAGCCCAGTCACTCAGCATGAACCTACATCCAGTAATGCAGAAGAGGTGACATCCACTGGGCACGGTGGACACGGCTTTGTTGGAACTCCAGTGTGTCAACAGGCAAGGGGTTAACGTACTGGGTGTAGACTGCGCTGGTGGGAGGCCCGTCTGAGTCATCCAGGACCAACATGTCAAGGAACATATGTCAACATATTTCTAGACTAAATCGCTCTCTCTCTGCTACCAAAGAGTCAGCAGGAGAAGGGCGGTGATCTGAAGATGAGTGTGAGGGCGACCAAAAGCCCTTCATGTATTGTCCTCTGTGTGCTGTGGACTGTTTAAACACTCTCACACCACATCTATTCATATTAATGCCTCTGGGTCACTTAGTACAGACTGTCCAGCCTTTAAACACGCACACACTCGCAGACACACAAATATAGCACACAAACAAACACACAGTGAAATCAACGTAATAAATTAATTAATAGATGGTGCGTAAATCTGCTTTTCCAACAAAATCATGTGAAGGCCACATGAATGATAATCAGAAGGATTCTACATTCAACATAGAGGCTGACTAAAGCCAAAGGGCATCAGTAGGCTTGTATGTGTGTGTGTGTGTGTGTGTGTGTGTGTGTGTGTGTGTGTGTGTGTGTGTGTGTGTGTGTGTGTGTGTGTGTGTGTGTGTGTGTGTGTGTTTGTGTGTGCTTACATAACAAATGGATACATTATTCATCATTAAGCTATTCAGACCTGTGTGTGGTCTATTCTTCTAACTACTGTACATGAGCCTATATCCAGGCTTGTGGGGTCTATTCTTCTAACTACTGTACATGAGCCTATATCCAGGCTTGTGGGGTCTATGAACGTTTTGAGACCTTCGCAGCACATTGACTGCTATTGTGTCTGTGTGGAATAATCCGCTGACACATTTGAGCCACTGCTGTAAAGCCCTTAACTGAACGAGTGCCTCACCTAAAACAGAAGCAGTTTAACGTTTGCCGGTGCGTTAAGTATTTTTTTCTTTACACTTCACTAGCATGAAATTGAGCCGATTTCCACGGACCGTCAACAGACAGAACTATTTTTTTTTAAAGCCCTTCATGTTTTCTATCTGGCTTCATTTAGCGGTGGTTAGACAACCGCCGTAGGAACTCCTTCATTAAGCAAACCAAGAGTGTAGTTAAATCCTGACAGTTAGTGGCTTCAGCGGGATTTCTCAAATAAATGCCTCTTCCTTGACAGTTTGGCGTAATTACACTTTGTTTTTTCATGTATTTTAGCTTCACAGCTAGAATAGGCAGGAATGCATTTGAAGGGAGGGGATGTAGACCTTAGAGAACAGCTGTTAAGATGACCACGGAAGTGGACGTACAGGAAACCTTTCAAGATGACCGGAGTGAGATAAGGCAGGTCTGCAGCCACAATGCCAGCCTAATCCATTTCAAGAGCTCTCCTTTATACATATAGGTGCACATTAAGGAACGAAGCCTCTCTCGTTCATCTCGCTTCCCGGAAGCTAGAATAAAGGCTATAACCCTTCATCTAGCACCTGAAACTTAACATCTCTCTGTATTTCCCTCTCTCCAACTATCCCTGTATGTGGAGACTGCAGAGCATAGCATAAAGGAAGTGTGTCAAGCTGTGTGGGTAACCAAATCCAGTAGTGAAACTCAGACTCCTCTGGTTTGGACAGCTTGTAATGAGCTTTTTTCTTCTATGATCCAATCATTTTTCTGGCGTCCCAGTGTCAGCAAAACCACTGCGCTGCGGACTGCCACCCTACAGACACTGTCAAAGTCCCGGGTCACCTCAACAAACAACAGAGTGAAGCTTTATCAACGTCCGTATCGCGGCGTCATTACCTGTGACATTCTCCTGCTTGGGGATAATTCCATGCGTGGGCGTCGATAAACAATCCTCATCGTCTTCACGCAGCGACACTTGAACTGCTACCTCCACGGGGACGCTCGCCGGGAATTTGTCTCTGCACGTGTTCGAGGAGGGGCGGGGCAAGACTAGGGGAGCGGAGGGTGACCGCCTGTGGCCGCCATCTAAATGCTTGTTGGTACAGGGACCGCCGCGGCACTGACGCCTTTTGTGCTCGATGAAAAGAAGGATGTGGGCCAGCGGGAAGCGGGCGTGGCACTGGCCACAGGTGAGAAGGTCCTGGTCGCCCTTGAGCAAGGACCTGTCCGTCACGTGACTGCCCAGCCTCAGGTGCTCCTCGTCAGGGGGCAGAACGGCCGACACGGGCTCAGCTGGAAAAGAGACATGAGGAAGAGAGGATCAGCTACAGGATGCATTGTAGTACTGGGCCATTATGAAGACGATACTGTCATGTTCTATTGTCACTATCATAATACTGAAAGGGGTAAGCTGGAGCAGGGACAGTTCCATATAGACCACGTCACTGTCTTGCTTTGGTAGGGAACTACCTTTGACCAGAGACCTATGGGGACCTTAGGAGCCTCGCAGGGAATAGGGTGCCATTTCTACTATCTTCAGTTTCGTAGACAGTATGAACACACAATATCAAAGGAGGTCCATAGTCCTTGAAAAGACTACATTGTCAACAAGGACTGAGATACCATAGTAACAGCGGTGGAATCTGCATTTAGGTCTGTTACTACTGCGTTATTACTTAGAGCTGATACTGAAACAGCTGCTGCGCGGGCAAGGCCTAAAGGCGATCTTAATAAACAGAGAAACCACAGCAAAGAGCGTGACACAGCAGTCGGTTATGTACTGGCTGAACTGATGTGCTTGGATAAGACATACTCACGTCCATTACTCTCTTGTGATTTTCATTACCATTATCGCTGTTATGGTTATATTTCCTGTGTTATAAGCGTTTAATCGTCCTAATCGAGGAGGTGCCTGGGGTTTATTGTGATTGCGTTTCCAACAGATGCGTTCTTCGAAAATATAGAAAACAGTTAAGTGAGGAAGGAAAGAAGGATGAATTTAGTACTAACGTAAGGAAGAAAAAAGAAAGGAGCCCTGTTTTCTATAAGCCAGTCAGTGACAGCGTTCGTTCAGTGCTGGCTGCCTGAACGACGAAGGCTCTTGACCCTCTTTATTGTGGTGCCAATCTTGCGTTTTTAATGAACCTAACACCTCGGAGAATCAAAAAATAGATTCTAATTTGAGTTCAAGATGATTGTACCCCATTTTGTTAAGAGTGACGGGATCCGGTGAACCGAGGTTAGATATTGAGGGCGTATGTGGAGTGGGTCCCTGAAGTCGACAAGAACCAGCGGCTTTTTAAATAGTTAATCTAAAGTAAACTAAATCTTGAGGCCCAACTGGGATGTCGAGATAAAATGTGATGAATTATCACCACTTGTTCTGAACCTTTACCCTTTTGTATCGGGTCAGATGAGAAGTGGCGTGTGTGTGTGTGTATATATGTGTGTGTGTGTGTGTATGTACCTATACATCAGTATATATATGTTTGGCTTCTCATATAATTATTTTTAACATTCTTATTAGAGCTTATCTTCCAGGACGTGCAGTCTGGCTCATGTAGTGAGAGAAAAACAGCTTCCCTTCAATCTAAACTATAAACAATATATGTATGTAGAGTAACACCTTACCTAAATTAAGTAGACTGCTACATACATAAAAAGTATCAGTGTGGTAAAATGTATTATTAGACCATAGAATTATAACACGAATATTACATGATATTCATTAAAGCATAGTAATAACGTGTATCAATATAAAAAATGAATACTTCAATATGGAAGCGATTCACTCAATAGACCATAACGAGCCATTCAAATGATTCAAACTATGAATATAAACAACAGCTTATTCAATTGTATAATGTCTCCATGCCTGTGCCAGGAAGGCTGAGATCCTCAACCTCTAATTTGTCATATTTGAATGACAAATAAGGTCCCTCTTGACAATGTGGATTTACCTAACCATTTGGCAATTATGATTAATTGTCATTTATGCACATGCAATTGAAAGAAACACGTGCCAGGCTATGATTTCTTGAATAATAGTCTATACATTTTAGACTGATTAGCGTAAGCATGCATTATGGTTTCGGGTCCAATGTTAGTCTATATAAAAAACAGCTAAACATGTTGGCCTTTATCAAAGAGGTAGGCTATAAAGGGACCTATTGATGGCTTAATGATTAAGTCACAATTGCACACTGATCATTTCTAGCAGTCCATAAAACTTCTGAATGGGCTATTGTTGACGTCAAATGAAATGCAAGACAGAATAGGCATGAAACGTACTTAAATGTTTAATTATTCATTTTTTATTTATAATCTAGAAAATATGTGAATTGTTAAATATAGTGCAATGACATTACACGGACATCATATATATGATCACGCACTACTCATAAAACGAAAGACTGAGCCTGGTCAAGCAATGTAGGTAAAGCAATAAAGTAGCTTGATCAAGTTCAAGTTCATTGATGTAGCCTATGGTCACAATCATATTCTGCCCCCTGCCGGCGGTCCAGACACATACTCCAATTGAAGGCATATGTAATATGTTGGAACATATTTTGCTTCCAACAGAGAATGGAACGGTAAGAGAGATCCCATGTCGAAACATTGTAGCTAAATTCGTAGAACGAAAAATAAAAATGATTACGAGTTTTACTATAATTTAATCTCGAATCTAAATGGCATCCCGGTTAAACGTCTGAAAACAAATAGTTAATAATACCGTAAATCACTCTTCCTGGTTTAGACATAAACAGCTAACAGTATAATATAATTGCCTTATTGAATATTAGCTAAATGTACTACAGGTCAATAACTACAAAAATACTCTAAACCTTTTCATTTCATGTAAACATACGTGTTTGCGTAAAAGGCGACCTCCCGTGTCTCTCTAGAATTACCGTAAAATAGTTTCTAAAACAGTACATTTCGACAAACGTCTGTTCTTATGCAATTAATTGCATTCATTAAAATGCACACATGTTAACAATCTGTGTTCGATACCTCGTCTATAGGCTTACAGAGTCATGAATCAAGAACTATTTCCCAGGCTCGATATCGAAGCTGGCTTGGTTCCGCACACGAGGTCTGCTGTACAGGCTATAAGTATGTAAACACCGATTCTTCCCATTCAAGAAACACTACTCGACGTCCAAATAGTAATACCTATATGATTTGCATATGTGAGGAGTCATACGCTTCACTTTTCTTATCCTATTCCTTATCAAAGACTGATGCGATTAAATGGCAAAAAGGCTGAAGGTCTCCTTACATGCTATTATGTATTGTAATGGCGAAAGAAACCTGTTTTGATTAAGTTACAAAAGATAGTATTAAATATACATATTTATGTTCCAAATATTTACTATATTATTACATGACAGTGTTTGGTATGGAAAGTTGTCCAATGCGGTAAGAATGAATTCTTGCCACGCTTAAGTTATGTCAACTTGCCCTCAGGTCTGCGTCCTGTCCAGTTGCACCACAAACAGTCTCCAAAGAACTTGCTCTTCTCGAGAAGAAACTGTTTGCATTCTGGTTTACCAAATTACCAAAAAGTATAATTCCATATCTACTTACGCGAAAACTCCCGCTTGCTCAAGTGCTGGGGTTTGCCTTGTTTGCGGCGAGACATGTTGGTTAGTGGTGTCTTTCAGCTTAGTTCACATTGGTGGTGCCGTCATAAAATGTAATAGACTCCAGAGAAAATATCTTCATCGATGCGTCTGACATCCAAAAAAATGAATTATAGATCACACCTAGATGACTCGCGCGGCACGGGCTGTGCGGCAGGCTTCATGACTTTTTTTGCAAAGAGAGTGGGATGGGGTAGAAGACCCCCTGAGCTGCAAGTTCAAGTGCGGACGTGACGTTCCTCCGAACTTGAACGTCAGGCGATGGATGGACATAGACATACAAAACATGGGCAGGGCGAAGCTAGATAGTAGGAGGGGGCGAAGGAATAATAAAACCAATGGACAGTCATTATGAGTTCCTTGTGAAAAAACTATAGGGACCCCGAAGACACCAATGGACAGAGAGATCAGGGGGCCGGGCCAATAAGAGGAGGAGGGAGGAGGATTAGGAGAGGGAGAGAGAAATAGAAATAGAGAGAGAGAGAGCGAGAGAGAGAGAGAGGTGCGCGGTTGGAAATGAACCTGAACCTTACTATCCAGTGACAGCCAAGGATTCATGGAAACAAGTATGGAGGCAATATGGAAAGATTGTATGGGCCTGACTCTGTGGAAAATATGAATTATAGTGTAAAATGCAATTGTATAGAGGAGAGAAATGGATGAGAGCACACTAGTGAGCTATATAAAAGCAAGTACAGCATTGAATACCTTTTGGGGTCAGACAATTTTGGTTTCAGGATAACGCTTTAAAGAAAGTATTTAATGGAAAAAAACGGAACTTTGTGAAAAATATGTCTTTACATTTTCTTAATATTCGCCTTTTACATTTCCTAAACAAAAATAATTTGAATGTTTAAAACGTGTCTATAAACTAAATAGGACCCTCTACTAAAACAAGCTTAATTGGAATTAGGATGTGTAAATAATGTTATAACCTTAAATAGTGTTATATTTCATGAGTCTATAAGCTAATTATGTGTAACCACGTGAGTTAAATTAATTTCCGCTATCAAAATAGCTGGATATCAACACTCAAGTCCACTCCTTTCAAAACAGTTCCTTGTCTGTATTTTGGGAAACCAAAGAATAACATTGTTGGCTGTTTCAGGTACAACTATTTTGGTTGGATGTTTCAGGTACAACTATTTTGGTTGGCTGTTTCAGGTACAACTATTTTGGTTGGCTTTTTCAGGTATTTTGGTTGCAGGTGGAGGCTTGTGTTTTACATTAAACCCCATCCTTCTACATTCTACCTGGACCTGTGTACCGTGAAGCTAGGAAAAGGTTACTCAAACTGTACTCCCACAGGGAAAGACGAATCACCCATCTGTATTTTCTTAATAGTGTAGCTTACACCAGTGGGTAAAGCATTATAGCAGCTTGTGGACATGTTGCTCTTTTGGGCAATAGGCTTTTTCTGTTTCTCAAGGACAGGTCTTGTGTTTTCATGCACACTTTGCACAATCGACATAATAAAGGTTTAATACAAAGATTCTACCAACAAGCCATATGTTTACTCAATGAACTGATACTGTACATAATCCTGTGTAGATACTTTATTACCATGCTGCTATTTTGCTGACTCTAATATCCCTGTATTCATGATCAATGTTTCTGGCTGCTTATCGTTTCTTAACACTGTCATATTGCTTGGTTGTTGTTTATTTTTTAATTTTATTATTTTACAAAAAAGTTTTGCATCGATAATCAAACATTTCACTGTAATAGGAACACATGTCGTAACTGGCAAAAGTGACAATTATAAATGATTCTCACAGAAATATATTCTTATTTTCTTACATGTGCATAATTAACTAAATTACTGTAAACGAACAAATCAGTATTTAAATGGATATAACACTTACAGCGTATTTCCATGTTTTTAATAGATATATAAATTTCGGTATAATACAGCAATACTAAGTAATGGGTAATTAAATGCGGTCAAAATGTGTAAGTGCTCATTTTCTCGTAATGATTGTTTTTGCAGTCTAAATAATCCATATTTGTAGCGTTGCCGTTGCACAATGTGAAAGAAAAAAGTGATATATTACTGTATATAAAATTTGGCAACGACATTTCTGAAAATGCATCTTGCATGTTTTTAATGGCAGTTCTTGCTAGTTTTTGGATCAGACATTGTTTAATAACAACTTGCACATTGAACATTTTAATTGACATGTTTGACACAATGCGACACGTGCTACACATTTACATTAGGCTACCAGCAGAAAAACAAAACAAGCTAAGAAAAGTGATTTTATCAGCCTTGGAGAAGTGTTTCCGTTTTTGTTAATGGAAGTCGTTTTAAGAGGGCAGTACGTGCTGCAGTCATTGGCTGCAGTAGACTACGGTTGACCCCTTGCGTTGTGCTTGTTCAGTTCTTGCTTCTAGGATGGGATAACAAGTCAGTACAATGGCGGTCTCTAGTGGTTGTTTGCTAATAATGAGACTACTGCATGATTACATGGCGTAAAATAGTCCTTTAAAGGTACAATATGTAATATCAATCAAAACAATAACAAAATACATACTTTGCATTAAAAGCAAACATCACTATACATATATTATATATATTTCTTAGTTGTTTACTTACATTATCCTAAATAATTCCACTAACTTTCAAATCCAGAGAAATTTGTAATATAATTCAAAGACACGGGACGTTTCATTTTGTCGCCCATAAATGGCGTCATATAACCTGTGACTGCTCTAGTTGTCATAAGATCCAGGGAGCCGCCAAACATAACGTGAATAAAGTTATAATTTTTTTAACAATATATTACTTTGTCAGTGAACATTTTTTCTGCCGGAGACGCTAGATTGGAAGGTTGTCATTGACGACGATAACAAAACCAATGATCCCACGCAACCTCCCGACGTCATCCAAGTACATCTTTTGCTATTGTTTTGATTGAGAGCCCCCTGGCGGCCAAAAATTACATATTGCACGTTTAATTAAAGTGGAACTGACAGAATATTAAAGGAGTGTTCCACAGTAAATCAGTTTCATAGTATACCATTTACAAACGTTACCATAGATGATTTATGTCATATACACGTCTGTTCTTTTTCAATATATCAGAGAAAAGCCGATAGTATATTTCAGTTCCTTTCGCATCCACTGGGGGGCTTCTGTATCAGTCTAAACTTGAGTTACCACAACTCCCAGAAT
>JACXGM010041397.1:0-10061 GCA_016801145.1 Umbra pygmaea
GAGGCATATGTCTTTTTTGAGCCAAGTCTATTTGATGCTATGTTTGGAAGTTGTTGCTGTCACTTCTGCCATTGACGTAGGCTATATTTGAACACACAGGGAAATGCGCTTGCTGGTTTACACCTGCTTTTAAGAGGCGGTAAATTCCCCCGCAGAATAGAGGCGCGCTCTTACTGGCAGTCTTTGTAAATACCACGGATTAAATAATTAGGCGCACTTTACCGTATCCTCCCACCTTTTTGCGTGGAACTCCCACTTTCCCCATGACCCTCCCACGAACGCATATTGAAAGCGCAACTTGTCTCTTGTCGCTCATGTGGCACGCAATCTGCGATTTTACCCAAGTGCGCCTGGTTTGTAAATAGCCCGCATTGATTACGTCTGTCTTTGCGACCAATTAGCGCCTGAAAACAGGCGCAAACGGCTTGATAAATCTAGCCCAATAGTAATCTGCTGAGTGGCTGGTAAAATTTGAACATTCACTAGCCGTTTGGCTAATGGGTGAAAAAGTTAATTTTGAACCCTGGTCCTAACAATTTAGTGAGCTACTTTATCAGTCCTGTACAAGGTAAAAGCGAAAACCGGCATACACTAGGCCAGTGGTCCTTAAACTCTTCCATGGAGGGCCTAGTGCACAGGTGTCAAACGGGTTCCACAGAGGGCCTAGTGCATGCTGGTTTTTGGTCTTTCCCTTCAAAAAGAGCCCAATTAAGAATTAGACTGCCAGGTGAGAGGAGATCCTAACCAATTAGTGACCTACTCAATCGGCCTGGTACAAGGTAAAAGCAAAAACCTGCAGACAATAGGCCCTCCATGGAACCGGTTTGACACCAGTGGCCTAGTGTATGCAGGTTTTTGCTTTACCTTGTACAAGCCTGATGGAGTAGCTCACTAATTGGTTAGTATCTCTCCTCACCTGGCAGTCTAGGTCCTAATTATGCTCTAATTGAAAGGAAAGACCAAAAACCAGCATACACTAGGCCCTCCATGGAAGGGTTTGAGGACCACTGCACTAGGCCCTCCAGGGTTTGTAGACTCCTGCAAAAAATGATGCATGTAATAATGTCCTGCATAATACAAAAACAAAGCAAGGAAAATATAAACTTTTGGTGAAGACTAAGAGGACTCAGGGAAGACAATGAGCTAGGTGCCATGATTGAAGTGCTATTGTAAAGTCGTAGCAGCCTCCTTCGATGGGTCTATAAACTGGGTGGGGTGAAGATTTTCTTGCTGCTTGGATCTCTAGCTGAAAGCTTGTGGTTGTCCTGTAAATGATAGGAAATTAAATAGATTACTGTGTCAGCAGTTGAATTATAAGAGCAGAATATATATGGCTATGTAATATCATGATCCATGTATGAACAACATGAGCAGATATGTGCTATGTAGTAGCAGTATATTATATTAGTAGTAAGAATAATATAGACATGCAGTATATAAAACAATAAGAAGAACATACATGTTTTTAAATATGAATATTCAATTTGAACCATATAGACAGCTATGTACAGTGTGTTAATATTACATTACTAATCTTACAATGTCATTTTTACCTTTCTATTTTATATACATGTATATAACGTCTCGGAACTGTGCACCAATGGTATTATTCTTGTTTTGCACTACTTATTCCTTGCCATTAAATTTCTTTACCTAAATTGTTAACATTTAACTGAAAAATAATTTGCTTTAATCTCGTTGTTCATGGTTACACAATTGACGAAAGTAGTGCATTCTTCTATCCATCAAATATACAGCAACAGGGAGTTGCGTGTTATGCCTAATTCAGAAGCTCAATACTGTAGCTAACAGCTAATTTAGCCAACTTGTTTACAACTTACAAGTAATTATATATATTTCGTTACTTTCCTACCTTTGCTGTTTTAAAGCTAACAACTATTTCACTACGTGTAACTATGTGATCAGAAATAGGCAAATGCGTTTAATACTGTACCAGATGGTGTCCTCTTCAAAACGTTGGTTGGTTGATAAGCCCGCAGAAACTGTTTGCAAAATAGTTATCTTCCTAGAATGGAAACTTATGTTTTCTTCTGTGAGTTTTTAATGGCAGATCGCAAACGACTTAAAAGGTGCATATACTGCCACCTACTGTACAGGAGTGTAAGGCCGGGCAAGGGTGTAGGACTCCTGCCCTCTAACCGGTAGGCGTGGCTTGGGAGGTCCTTCGTAGAGCACTGTAGCAAGTGCATTCTGGGAGTTGTTGTATTTCATCCAAATTAACCCAAACTACATTTTCTGACTTTTCTTGAACCAGAAGACACCAACTTATAAACTTTATAACATTTCTAATACATAAAAGTCCCATTTAAAATATATATTTATCTGTCCAGCGGTAAAGTATCCCTTTAACTTCATCAGCCTGAATGTATTAAGAAAGATTCTAGGACAAGGAAATATGACTGTTGGATGTTAAATGTAAGGTGTCCACCACAAACCTGACAATGAAGTCACTCTGGATAGCTTTCAATATCCTCTTCTCAAACAGGATGTGCTTCTCCTGTCGCTTTGCAACAATGCAATGTTTACTGACACGCTTCATTGCAAAGTACTTCCCATGTTGCATAGTTGTTACCTTGGGATAGAAACCAAAATAGTTACACAATTTGAATCTAATATTACCAATTTAATGTTTAATTTTCTTTTTAAGCACCTTAACGATTTAACAAATATGAGTAACAACCAAAACCACACATACAAGTTCAACACGACCAAAACCTCCAAGTCCGAGTGTGACAGGTTCTCCCTGGTAGCACCCCTCTTGGTACATTACAGGGATCAGGTCCTTCAGTCTCAGAGAAGAACAAGGATTGTTTTTCTCTGGATTAACATATTCCTTTAAAGCCTCTGAGCTGGTGGAAAACAGAAAATATTTATTCTGCTTGACTAAATACATTACAATAGTAGATAGATCTAAAAAGTAATGAGTACATTACTCGTCATGAAGCTCCAGGTGTTCCATGGGGATTGTCTCCTCAAACACACTGCAAGTGCAACACCATCAGTAATTAAATTAATGCAGAAACCAATTAAATGTAATTTCACTACATGTAGTTTGGACTCACTCCTTATCAATGGAGAAGCAGGTCACAGGTCCCACAGCAGTGCTGGTTGCAGTCCTCAGCATCTCACTAGGTTACAAAGATCCACACTTAAAGGCACCACACTAATTAGTACCACAGATCACAGTCATTGTAATGATCACAAAGCCTCTTTATAGTCTCAGGTACAAATGTATCCATGGTTACCGTATAAGGGCCAATTCCCCGAAATGCCCCCCTCTACCAATCATGCGAATCTGTTTCTGCTGGCCATTCACCATCTTAGTCACCTGAACCTATGTGAAGGCACAAACATTTACACAATTGAGCACATTTCTCATCAATTTCATATTCAATCATGACTCATCACCAGTGTAGTACTGAAAAATGCGTCTAATGGCTGAGTTAAAATGTGAACACTGGCATTGAAATAGATTTTTGTAACGATTAAATAAAACTTTAATTAATGCCAATTATACACTATTCGTAAACAAATATGTTAAAGATTCATTCAGAGACTTTTCCGATTCACAAAATAATGTTTTAAATCACAAATGTTGGGCTGGATATGAAATTTTATTTTTTGATTTCACATTTATATAAACAGTTGAGAAGATTCTCATTTGCAACAATGACCTGGGGCCTCATTTATAAAATTTTTGGTGGATTTGCGTCAGAAGTGACAATACGGACGAAACATAGGAGGTGCGTACGAGCTGAATTATTCAGATTTATAAAACCGTGCGCACGCACATCCTATGCCATTTCCTCTTTATAAATCACAACCAACACTAATGGTACATTCAAACCGATCGCGAATTAAGTGTGAAATTCGCTTCAATCGCGGCTAGTTGGACGCTTGAACAATTTGAATCCACTCGCGTGTCCAAAGCGAATAGGACGTGCGAATAAAGTGAGTGTTTGAAAGGAAATAGACGCGCGTTCGAGGCTGAATTGACGAGGGGAGAGTGCCACCTGCTCAGGGGCGGCGCCAGGCATTTTGCCCCAATGAGACACAAACAAATCACCATACTCTTAAAACTATTAATAAGGGACAGCACAATTAATGTGTTTATATTGCTCGAGCACATTTTGTGTCATATGTTTAGCCTTGTAAAAAGTTCAAAGTAAAAGTACAATGCTGGGGTCATCCGTTTTGGGAAGATTTAAATAAAACCTATGACCAGTAAAGGACATGGGTGGTACCCCGCCGCCAACCGTTTTAGTGCCCTAACTAAGAAAACAGATTATCGATTCAATGCTCATTATCCGTTTACTCTAATTTTTAATTTACAACTGTGGATTTCAGAAAACGAGCACGTTTAAGGAAGGCGTGGAAATGGGTGGGGCTTATGAACGAGATGTGTTCAGTTTCATTAAGTACATACAACTGATGTTACATTACTGCAAGAGAGTTTCTACAACTTGCAATCTCCGACTCCGCTATTTTTAGTAGGTTGGATGGCGCTTGACTTTGGGTACCGTTATATTATAGGGTACCATTTCTGCCAAATTAATGTTCACTGTTTTGTCTATATTGTAATGAACACTCCCAAAGATAAAGAGAACACTGTTTATTCTAAACAGGATAAATAAATGGCAACGGCACAGAATCTTAATCCAAGGCAGAACACACTACCAAACGATGTAGGGGTCAGGCCAGAACAACAACACAAGAATGTAGGCTAAGGCACAGAAGGACATCCAAGGCAGAATAATCGACAATACAAAGCAAAGGTCAAACCGGAATAACAATATAACAATGGAATGCTCAGAAAGGAGAAAATAATACTCACAATACCTCGTGAAGAGGCAATGGTGTGTGTGTGTGTCATATATAGGACTGGGTGAGAGCAGGTGAATGGAATTTGGTTGATTGAGTCCGGGTTATGGGAAATGTAGTTCTGAGGAGGCAAGACCAGGGAAGCTGTAGTTCACAGGAAAATGAACTGGGGAATGGGAATTGTAGGTCTGAGCAATCTAGGAAGGGGAAGTTGTAGTTTCCAAGGAAGGGGAACTGGGGAACGTTGCAGAACCCCCCCTCCCCCCAAGGCGCAGCTCCAGAGGCACCAAACGGCGGACACGCCACAGGACACCAGGTGACAGAAGACCCAGGCAGAAGACCGTAGCGGCAGAAACCAGGCCGGAGGAGGCACACCAGGGCGAAGTAGATGAGCACACCAACCAGGCGGAGGGAACTCCGGCGGACCGGATGGCGGAGGCAACACCCGCGGACCAGAAGGCGGAGGCTCGGCAGGGCAAAGCAGACAAGCAGACCAGGCCGGTGGATGGAGCCTTGGTGGGCCAGAGAGCGAAGGCAGCAGCAGCAGACCGGAGGGACGAAGTAGCAATGGCGGGCCGGAGGGCGGAGGCAGCAGCGACAGCCGCAGACCGGAGGGACGAAGAACCCACGGAGGTCTGGAGGACAGAGGCAGCAGAGACGGGCTGGACGACTGAGTCCGGGCAGGCGGAGGTCCGGCCGAGCCTGGCAGAAGTGAAGGACAAGGCGGAGGCCAGGCAGGCGGCACCAGCGGCAGGGTCCAGGCCGACAAAGGCGGAGTCAACGGCCCCGTGGGAGGAGGTCAGGCCGGAGGGGGCTTGGTGGGCCGAGGCAAAGGGAGACCAGGCACCGGAACCACAGCAGACACAGGAACCTGGAAGAACACAGCACAGACAGACACAGAAAAACAGACAGACACAGAGAGGGGCACAGAGACCGGGGCAGGCGCAGGCCCGGGGACAAGCACCGGCACGGGGATCAGGGCAGGAACCGGCACGGGGACAGGTGCTGACACTGGCACGGGGACAGGGGCAGCCACTGGCACGGGGACAGGGGCAGACACTGGCACGGGGACAGGGGCAGACACTGGCACGGGGACAGGGGCAGACACTGGCACGGGGACAGGGGCAGACAATGGCACTGGGGCAGGCAACGGCACTGGAGCAGGCAACGGCACTGGGACAGGAGCAGGCAACGGCACTGGGACAGGAGCAGGCAAAGGCAATGGGACAGGAGGAGGCAACGGCACTGGGACAGGAGGAGACAACGGCACTGGGACAGGAGGAGGCAACGGCACTGGGACAGGAGGAGGCAACGGCACTGGGACAGGAGCAGGCAACGGCACTGGGACAGGAGCAGGCAAGGCTCTGAGACAGGAAAAGGCAAGGCTCTGGGACAAGGCAAGGCTCTGGGACAAGGCAAGGCTCTGGGACAAGGCAATGCTCTGGGACAAGACAAGGCTTGGAGACAAGGCAGAGCTCAGGCCCGGGGACAAGCACCGGCACGGGGACAGGTGCTGACACTGGCATGGGGACAGGGGCAGCCACTGGCACGGGGACAGGGGCAGACACTGGCACGGGGACAGGGGCAGACACTGGCACGGGGACAGGGGCAGACAATGGCACTGGGGCAGGCAATGCCACTGGAGCAGGCAACGGCACTGGGACAGGAGTAGGCAACGGCATTGGGACAGGAGCAGGCAACGGCACTGGGACAAGAGCAGGCAACGGCACTGGGACAGGAGTAGGCAACGGCACTGGGACAGGAGGAGGCAACGGCAATGGGACAGGAGGAGGCAATGGCACTGGGACAGGAGGAGACAACAGCACTGGGACAGGAGGAGGCAACGGCACTGGGACAGGAGCAGGCAACGGCACTGGGACAGGAGCAGGCAACGGCACTGGGACAGGAGCAGGCAAGGCTCTGAGACAGGAGCAGGCAACGCTCTGGGACAAGGCAAGGCTCTGGGACAAGGCAAGGCTCTGGGACAAGGCAAGGCTTGGAGACAAGGCAGAGCTCAGGCCCGGGGACAAGCACTGGCACAGGGATCAGGGCAGGAACTGGCACGGGGACAGGTGCTGACACTGGCACGGGGTCAGGGGCAGCCACTGGCACGGGGACAGGGGCAGCCACTGGCATGGGGACAGGGGCAGACACTGGCACAGGGACAGGGGCAGACACTGGCATGGGGACAGGGGCAGACACTGGCACGGGGACAGGGGCAGACACTGGCACGGGGACAGGGGCAGACAATGGCACTGGGGCAGGCAACGGCACTGGAGCAGGCAACGGCACTGGAGCAGGCAATGGCACTGGGACAGCAGCAGGCAACGGCACTGGGACAGGAGCAGGCAAGGCTCTGGGACAGGAAAAGGCAAGGCTCTGGGACAGGAGGAGGCAACGGCACTGGGACAGGAGGAGGCAACGGCACTGGGACAGGAGGAGGCAACGGCACTGGGACAGGAGGAGGATACGGCACTGGGACAGGAGCAGGCAAGGCTCTGGGACAAGGCAAGGCTCTTGTGGCCGGGAGGCTTGGGCGTGAGCGGCCTCTTGTGGACTGGGCAAGGTGGAGACCTCTGGTGGTCTGAGCTTGGTGGAGACCTCTGCTGGTCTGGGCAAGGTGGTGACCTCTGCTGGTCTGGGAACTTGGGCGACCTCTGCTGGTCTGGGAACTTGGACGACCTCTGCTGGTCTGGGAACTTGGGCGACCTCTGCTGGCCGGGGAACCTGAGCGACCTCTGCTGGCCGGGGAACTTGAGCGATAACAGCGGCCTCTTGTGGCCGTGGAGCGGAAGCGCGCCAAACCCCTACAGAAGGGGTTTCCTTTTCCTCCTCATCAGACGACGCTGACCCACTTATAAGGTTTGGCATCTCCTCGTCATCGCTCTCTTTATAAATATGGCTCGGACAGGCGGCCCACCAGGGAAAGGAGTAGGCAGCCATATTGGGAAACAGGCAGGTGGCCATCTTGGAACTGGGGCTGTTAGCCTTCTTATAACCAGGGCAGGTAGCAGCACTCTTTGAACTGGGGCTGGTAGCAGCACTCTGGGGACTCTGGGCGGCCATCTTGGGACTCTGGGCGGCCATCTTTGGACTGGGGCTGGTAGCAGCACTCTGCGGACTGGGGCTGGTAGCAGCACTCTTCGGACTGGGGCTGGTAGCCTTCCTGGAACTGGGGCTGGTAGCCATCTTGTAACTGGGGCTGGTAGCCATTTTGTAACTGGGGCTGGTAGCCATCTTGTAACTGGGGCTGGTAGCCTTCTTGTAACTGGGGCTGGTAGCCTTCTTGGAACTGGGGCTGGTAGCCATTTCGGAATCAGGGCTGGTAGCCATCTTGGAATCAGGGCTGGTAGCCATCTTGGAACTCTGGGTGGCCTTCTTGGGACTGGGGCTGGGAGCCACCGTCTTGGAACAGGGACTGGGATAAATAAATGGCAACGGCACAGAATCTTATTCCAAGGCAGAACACAACCAAACGATGCAGAGGTCAGGCCAGAACACCAACAAAAGAATGTAGGCTAAGGCACAGAAGGAAATCAAAGGCAGAATAATGGACAATACAAAGCAAAGGTCAAACCGGAATAACAATATTACAATGGAATGCTCAGAATGGAGAAAATAATACTCACAATACCTCGCGAAGAGGCAATGGTGTGTGTGTGTCATATATAGGACTGGGTGAGAGCAGGTGAATGGAATTTGGTTGATTGAGTCCGGGTTATGGGAAACGTAGTTCTGAGGAGGCAAGACCAGGGAAGCTGTAGATCACAGGGAAGATGAACTGGGGAATGGGAATTGTAGTTCTGAGCAATCAAGGAAGGGAAAGTTGTAGTTTCCAGGGAAGGGGAACTGGGGAACGTTACATATATATTTGGTAATATTGTCAATGTCGTTGCCTTTGTCGACTGCTTTGTTGTCTATGTTGTACTGTTGGTCGTCTGCTTCGATGCTACACTTCTTTTCCTTGTCGTTAACTTTGTTGTTTCCCTTGTTGTCTGGTATTTGTTTGGTAATTATTATAAAATACATAAACCAGCACTAGCTGTTAAATAATTCATACTTATTCTTGTGGATGTTCTACCAACCTTTATAATTACATATCAATTAAGAGTTTAAATGGTTGTCATTAAACATGTTTTGTAACTTAATCCATGATTTTTCGTAAATGATGTGAAGATTAATTTTAGGGCTCTACACTGGTACTTTAGGCCTTGAAGCTAGTAGGTGTGATCCAGATTGTTCTTCAAAATCATTGAAAGGTACATCATACATGCAGTTATTGTGGGTTTCTGCTCTTTGGTGGCACACTTTCACCCACTCAACTATAACATTTTGGACTAGGTAACTTTATTTCATTGTGCATTTGCACAAATTACCATGTCCCTCCCTCAGATCAATGTATTTAATGTATGAATATATGAATTACCTGTATATAACCTGCAATAAAGGATTTTTAATCTTAGTGATCGCCTCATGTGCCTAAGTCTTACATTGGCCTAAGTTGTAGTTAAATTGTTATATGTAGAAGAGGTGTGATCCAGTTTGTCTGTTTTATCTGTTTCTCATTCCATTTAATGCACAACACAAAGTGAAAATGTTTTAATAAATTAATATTAATTCTGGGTCATAGGAAGAACTAGCTAATTTTGTAAAGCTCACGAGTTTTAGTTAATGAAAAGTTTTCTCCAGGCAGATCTGCCTTGGAGGCAGAAATCATTTGAGTGGTTGATTCAAAACTGAGAACGGACATCGCATGATCGGAAATGTGCACATGTGTTACGCCCATGCCCTCATCCTGCCCTCATTTGAGATCCCACTCTCTGGAATATTGATGACTTGGTTGTTTTCTGTTAAACATGTTCTCTGGCTTTCTTTATGCTGCCTAGGTGAGGTGTCTAGCACCCTCTATAATTCATTATTACGCACACAGGTGCCGTGTGTCACAGCTGTTCTACATTTGCTCATTAAGTGGGTATTTAAACCACACTAGAGAACATGTTTGTCAATTGATTCTTTTGAATACTGACCATGGTATTACTGTGCTCAATTGGCCTGCCAACTCTCCTGACCTGAACCCCATAGAGAATCTGTGGGATATTGTGAAGAGGAAGTTGAGAGACGCAAGACCCAACACTCTGGATGAGCTTAAGGCCACTATCGAAGCATCCTGGGCCTCCATCACACCTCAGCAGTGCCACAGGCTGATTGCCTCCATGCCA
>JACXGM010041398.1:0-10086 GCA_016801145.1 Umbra pygmaea
CCTCCTTATTGTGTACAGAACTGAGTCAGTTAGAGTCCTGTGTTTGATTCACCCTCCTTATTGTGTACAGAACTGAGTCAGTTAGAGTCCTGTGTTTGATTCGTTCCTCCTTATTGTGTACAGAACTGAGTCAGTTAGAGTCCTGTGTTTGATTCACCCTCCTTATTGTGTACAGAACTGAGTCAGTTAGAGTCCTGTGTTTGATTCACCCTCCTTATTGTGTACAGAACTGAGTCAGTTAGAGTCCTGTGTTTGATTCACCCTCCTTATTGTGTACAGAACTGAGTCAGTTAGAGTCCTGTGTTTGATTCGTTCCTCCTTATTGTGTACAGAACTGAGTGGCTGGAGAGATTCACTCAGACTGGAACTGGTCACACTGAGGAGAGAAAGAGCAATCATAAGAGAAGCCTGGGGGAGGAGAGGAGGTTGTTTCTAGAGCCTCAAATGTATTCATTAGAGACCAACATTATGCACTCACCAACCACTTTATTAGGTACACCTGTTCAACTGCTCGTTAACGCAAATATCAAATCAGCCAATCACGTGGCAGCAAGTCAATGCATTTAGGACTGTAGACATGGTCAATACAATCTGATGAAGTTCAAACCAAGCATTAGAATGGGGAAGAAATGTGGTTTACAAGATAATTTCAGCCAATATCAACATGTAGCTGTGTTGTTTGGAAATTTGGAGTGCTGTCAGTAGCAAGACAAACTCAAACAATCTGTGTTGCCTA
The DNA here is from genome assembly GCA_016801145.1 of Umbra pygmaea. NCBI lineage: Eukaryota > Metazoa > Chordata > Actinopteri > Esociformes > Umbridae > Umbra > Umbra pygmaea. Next base: position 737 of record JACXGM010041398.1, read on the forward strand.
CACTGTGTTATCATCTTGCTCCAGTTTATACCCTTTACGCTGAAACGGGGCAAGTTTTAAACATGCTTTTAGCCTCTACAAGAATTCTCAAAGTGACATTGAACGTGGCGTGTTGATGCCAGAAGGGCTTGTTTCAGAAAGTGCTGATCTACTGGGATTTTCCTACACAACCACCTCTAGGGTTTAAAGAGAATGGTCAGAAAAATAGAAAATATCCAGTGAGCAACAGTTCTCCGGGCAAAACTACTTTTTTTTTGGTTTGTAGCTCTGTGTCTGTATCTCTGTGTCTGTAGCCCTGTGCCTGTAGCTTTGTGTCTGTATCTCTGTGTCTGTAGCCCTGTGCCTGTAGCCCTGTGTCTGTACCTATGTGTCTGTAGCTCTGTGTCTGTAGCCCTGTGCCTGTAGCCCTGTGACTGAACCTATGTGTCTGTAGCTCTGTGTTTGTAGCCCTGTGCCTGTAGCTCTGTGTTTGTAGCTATATGTCTGTAGCTCTGTGTCTGTAGCCCTGTCTGTAGCTCTATGTCTGTAGTTCTTTGCCTGTAACTCTGTGCCTGTAGCCCTGCATCTGTAGCCCTGCATCTGTAGCCCTGCATCTGTAGCTCTGTGTCTGTAGCTCTGTGTCATTGTAGCACTGTGTCAGTGGACCTGTGCCTGTAGCTTTGTGTCTGGTGCTCTGTGTCTGTAGCTCTGACCTGAAGCACCAATCAGTGTGGTGCCGTAGGCTTAAGAGGAGAGATAAAAGGACTTTGAACGCTACTTTGTGTCTTGTTCATCAAGTCGTTGATATTTCTGACATGCCTGATTTTTGCCTCTGTCTTCAGTGTTCATCATGTCTGCATATTTAGCTACCCGTTCTATCTCCATTCTGTCCTGCCTTCACTCATTTACATTTTAGTCATCTGGCAGATGCTCTGATCCAGAACGACCTACATAAAGTACAAAGACATCCCCTGGAGCAACTTATGGTAAAGTGCCTTGTTTAAGCACACAGTGACTTTTGACCCACTCAGGAACAGATCTGCAAACCTTCCAACTACAAGTCTGACATCCTAAACACTGAGCCACCTGAGGCCTGTTCCCCTGCCAGTCACCTCCTTGGCTCCAGCCTGTCCTTCTCACCTCGTCTGTCCTCTCAGGGTGTCTCTCTCTCTCCCTAGGGTACCGTTGTTTCAAGGCAGTGATGTTCCTGACGGGTCTAATGTTCGGCTCAGTCATCATCTTCATGCTGTGTTATAAGGAGCGCGTGCTGGACACCCAGCTGAGCGTGGAGGCTTCGGTGGGTATCGCCCTGGGCATCGGGACCCTCTGTGGCCTGGTCACCATGCTGGTCCGCTCGGTGGGGCTGTTCATGGTTGGGCTACTTCTGGGTCTTCTCCTGGGCATCGCCTCACTTGTAAGTACAGCTTCTACCCACCAGCCATATCTAATCAGTATCTGAACTGTTACACCCTGTCTGTAGATAGACTGTGTTATCCTGCTGCATAACAGTTGCTGAACTCTAACATCCCTGTATTTAAACTATACACTCACTGGCCACTTCATTAGGTGCATCTGTTCAACTGCTCGTTAACACAAATGTCTAATCACGTGGCAGCAAGTCAAGGCATTTAGGCATGTAGACATGGCCAAGATGATCTTCTGAAGTCCAAAGCAAGTATCAGAATGAGAAAGAAAAGTGATTTAAGTTAGATTGAACGTGGCATGGTTGTTGGTGCCAGTCGGGCTTGTTTGAGTATTTCAGGAAGTGCTAATCATGGTCAGAAGAACAGAAAATATCCAGTGAGCAACAGCCTTGATGATGGCAGAGGTCAGAGGTCAGAATGGCCGGACAGGTTCCAGCTAATAGACAGGCAACATTAACTCAAATAAACACTTGTTAAATCCAAGGTATGCAGAAGAGCATCTCTGAACATACAACTCGTTGAACCTTGATGAAGCACATGCTCACCAAAATTAGACAAAAGAAGAATGGAAAAGAGTTGCCTGGTCCAATCCGATGAGTCTTGATTTCTGCTACGACATTCAGATGATAGGGTCAGAATTTGGCATAAACAACCTGAAAGCATGGATCCATCTTGCCTGTATCAACGGTTCAGGCTGGTGGTGGTGGTGTAATGATATGGGGGATATTTCCTTATAATTTGACCTCCTTAGTATCAACTGAGCATTGTTTAAAGGTACAATATGTAGTTTTCGAAAACAAAAACAAAAGATGTACTTTGCATTAAAAAAGCCAACACAATATCTATATTATATATATTTCTTAGTTGTGTACTTACATTACCCTAATTTTTTTTACCAACTTTCAAACCCAGAGAAATTTGTAATATAATTCCATGGAACCGCCAAACATTACATAAATAAAGTTACAATATTTTTAACAATACACTACTTTGTCAGTGAAGATTTTTTCTGCCGGAGACGCTAGATTGGAAGGTTATCATTGACGACGATAACAAAACCCATGATCCCACGTTACTTCCCTACGTCATCCAAGTACATCTTATGAAAGGGGGTCCAAACCAATACTAGCATGGTAATGAAAGGGGGTTCAAACCAATACTAGCATGGTAATGAAAGGGGGTCCAAACCAATACTATCATGGTAATGAAAGGGGGTTCAAACCAATACTAGCATGGTAATGAAAGGGGGTCCAAACCAATACTAGCATGGTAATGAAAGGAGTCTTACATGTGTTTTTCTAATTTTCATGTTTTATTGTTTTTTTATTATTACTTCTATTTCACTGTAATAGAAAGTGATGATACAACTGGTTCTAAGAATGCAATCTTTGTCTCATCTAAACCAACTTCTCTGAGTTTGATAAATGCAGCGAGCTGCCAAAATAATAAGAAATGAGTGTACCCTGTTTAAGGACAAAACAGTTTCTTCTCCTTGTGGCTACTCTCCTGGCATTGCATTCTATTTTATTTTGTAAATGTGCAACTATTACCAGGACTGCCTTGGAAAAAAGATGCTAGTGTAAGGAGATCATCTAAAAACATCAACCCAAGACATCGCCTAAAGAAATGGTCTAGTTGAGAACGAAACTGGTAAAACAGAGGTACATTCAATCCACACGGTGTCTGGATCCTCAGGTGGTGATGGAGGAGTTCCACCACCCTGGGACGGTGTGGGTACCCCTGGGGGTGCTACTGGGCTCAGGCATGCTGTGCGCCGTGCTCACGCTACAATGGCAGCGCTTCTTCACCACCCTCTCCACTGCCGTGTTTGGCTCAGCCGTCATCACGGTCACTGTGGACTACTTCATTGAGCTGTTTACCCTGGTCAGGTAGCGTGCACCTCCATCGATTTTATGTGATTGAATGAGCAACAAGGAATAGATGTTCAAAGGAAACAGCCTCACGGTCCGTTTACGCTAAACTTCTCAGTTCCACTCCGCTAAAGGGAGTGGAAATGCAGTGGCTAGAAAAAGTATGTAAACCATTTGAAACCCTCTGGATTTCCGAATTTTTAGTAATGCATTTTGATCTAATCTTCAACGAAGTCACAACAATAGACACACAGTCTTCTTAAAGTTACACTGTTTCAATTTTTTTATCTTTCAGTGACCAATTTACGAAAGCTGTAGAACATTTATTTTTATTATATAAAAAAAATAGTGAAAAGGTGTATAGGTTGGACAATAAATTTCTACAATAGTGCATTTTTTACTATTTTAACAGGACATTAGTTGTGCTTCCACAGTTAATGTGCATGTGCCGGTCCGTCTTTAAAAAACATTTATGCCTCTCTTTTTTTAGTAACATAGCATTGCATACTGTAGGGAATCATAATGTGACTTAAATCGCTTTGGGGGATTTTTTAAATGTCAAGAAATACAGTTTTACAGTTTTTGTAATCCATTTAGCTGGAAAGAGAAATATTTTTCATTGCAAGATGTAAATACGATGTGAACCCTTGGATTTCAAAACTGTTTGACCTCAACCAAACGTTTCCTGTAGTTGCATGTCAGACCTGGACAACAGTAAGGAGGACTGTTTGACCAATTTTGGCTCTCATTAGGTCATGCCTCAGCATCTCAATGGGGATGAGGTCAGCACTCTGACTGGGCCACTCCGGAACGCATATTATCTTCTGTTGAAGGCATTCTTAGTTGATTTTTCTTCTGTGCTTTGGATCATTTTTCTTTTGAATAACCCAACTTCTGCTGTTGTTCAATTGTGGGACATATAACCTTATATTCTCCTGCAGAATGCCTTAATTAATCTTTAATTAATGTTTCCACTGATAATAGCAAGCTGTCCAGGCCCTGAGGCCGCAAAACAGCCCCAAACCATGATGCCTATCCACCATATTTTAGGGTTTGGATGAATTTTAGATGTTAGTGTGCTGTGCCTTTTAATAAGGCTAATATATATTTTCCATCATGCACTGACAATATATAAATTATTGATTCAATATACCCTGCACTGTCAATAGATGACTGTGCTCATCTATTGTTGTGACCTAGTTGAAGATTAGGTCATATTGTATAACCAATTTATACAGAAATGTAGGTAGTTACTAAAGGTTTATATTATGTTTTCTTAAAAATGTATAAGCAAAGCAAATCAGTTAACAACTGAAATGTTATTATTATGATGTATGTTTCATGAAGGTTTCATTCTGTTGCCTGGTCAGGTACATTCTAGAGAGGATCAAAGTGGCTCCACCCCGACCTGTCTGCTGGTTCACCTGGGTCATCATGGGGGTGTGGCCTGTCCTGGCATTGCTCGGAGTTCTCATCCAATGGAGAGTCACAGCAGAGGGATACTCACACACAGAGCGTGAGTCTGAACCCTGAACCTTGAGCTTTACAGTAACCTTAAACCTAACATTTAGCCCTTGAACCTTCAGGTTTAAAGGCTAAATTAGTCCTTAAATTAACCATAACATAAGTCCTTATTTGTGACTGTTAACACTTAAATCTAACCCTAAGCTTAAAACTAACCTAACACTAACCTTAACAGTACGGATACCTTACTAAAAGCGTAAGTCCTTCTTAGTACATATTTGTACCTTACAATTAATAATCATTTAAATAATGACTCCAAGTCTCTTTAAGATATGAAATGGATCTGTCTTCAGTGGGGGGGAGGGGGGAGTCCTTCCATTTTACATGAATCCCCTTTAACATGAATCATTACACATAATTATTTTTTGTTTTTGATATTATTAACTTAATATGTGATGCTGTGACCTAGAAGAGACAGCAAGTCAACAAAGTATTAAAAAGGGTGAGGGGGTAGATGGTAGATGAGGTGAGGGGTCAATAGAGGGTAAGGTTAGGGGTAGATAGAGGATGAGGCGCGGGGATAGATAGAGGATGAGTTGCGGGGATAGATAGAGGATGAGGTGCGGGGATAGATAGAGGATGTGGTGAGGGGGTAGAGTTTTTATTTATTGATTTTTATTTTTCCACCTTTATTTAACCAGGGAAATTGATTGAGAACACGAAGACAAGGCGCAAGGTTAAAGGCGACATGAAGTTACACATAGAGTAGCTACAAACATTCAGGTTTACACATATAAACAGTGTTAGGTTAGATTAAAAAATGTACATTCAGTGCAATTATGGTCAAAAAATCCAGAGGTAGGTTATATGGAATGTAAAGTGACAGTACAAGAGAAATAAATACTTGGATAGGTAACGTAATGATCATGGCTGAAAATTAAATATGCAAATTATACAAAGACAGCAGTGTAAGATATGTGCAAGATGTGTTAATGCTATGTTGAGTGCGCAATGGCATAAACGGGCAAAAGAGAGGGGGTAGAGTCAGCATGTGCAGTGGTCAGTCAAAAGATTTAAAAGTAGTGGTTTAAAAGTAGTGATGGGGACGGTGGACCCGAGTTTTAGGGATTTTGTAAATTGTTCCAGTCATTAGCAGCAGAGATTTGGAAGGAGAGGTGGCCGAATGAGGTAGAGGCTTTTGTTCCGACCAGGAAGATATATACCTGCTCATGTGCAGGTTGAGAGTGGCTGATGCAATGGATATTAATGAGCTTAGATAATGTGGTGTTTTGCCTAGCAAGGACTTGTAGATGAGATGGTACCAGTGAATTAGTTGCCGAGTGTGTAATGAGGGCCATCCAACTAGTGAGTAGAGGTTGCAGTGGTGGGTGCTGTATGGGGCATTGGTAACAAAACAGATGGCACTGTGGTATACTACATCCAATTTCTTCAGCACAGAGTTTGAAGCAGTTCTGAAGACAACATCACCAAAGTCAAGCATTGGGAGGATGGTCATTTTCACAAGGGCTTGTTTGGCAGGATGGGTGAATGAGGCCTTGTTATTGAGTAGGAAGACAATCCTAGATTTGATCTTGGACTGGAGATGGTTCATGTGGGTCTGGAAGGAGAGCGAGGAGTCTAGCCAGACCCCTAGGTACTTGTAATATTTGACATATTCAGAGTGCGACCAGTTGAAGATCATATTTGGTTTTACCAGAGTTTAACAACAGTTGGAGGCCACAGAAGGAAAGTTGTATGTCATCAAAGCTCTTTTAAGGATGTTCTAACCTAGTTTCCAAAGTAGGGCCAGATGTTTATAGAATGGTGACATCTGCATAGAGATGGATTTAAGAGTTGTCTGCAGCAAGAGCAACGTTATTGATGTATACAGAGAATAGTGTCGGCCTGAGGATCGAACCCTGAGGCACCCCCAGGGTGAGGGGGTAGATAGAGAATAAGGTTAGGGAGGTGAGGGGTAGATAGAGGATGAGGTGAGGGGGTATATAGTGGGGTGAGCAGAGAAAGGATTGTGGAAGTACAGGCTCTGAATGGACATCAGGGACATGGTTAAATGGGTGTAGCGACAGGTGGAAAACAGAAAAACCCCATCTGACAAAAACAGCCATGTTGATACTGATAAAATGATAATGACAACAACAACTAAAAGTAACAACAATAATACGAATAACAATACTAACCAGAAAGATTTCAATAATACAATAAAAATCAGTTAGTACAGTGACACTACAGAGTATCAAAACATTTATCTGTTGAAACAGTGTGAGCTGACGTATGACAACATATCTCCTATCCAGCAAAGCCTGCCCAAAGATAGTGCACAGGGTTTACTGTTTGTAGTAAACAGAGTACAATGTTTTAAATGTATTGCACGTAACAGACTATAGTGTGTTAAATGTAGTGTACTATACAAGGTGCAGAGTGTTAAAGGTAGTGTACTAAACAGAGTATAGTGTGTTAAATGTAATGTACTATACGACAGACAGGGTGTCACTGTCTGTCTGTCTGTCTGTTTCTCTCTCTGTCTCTCTCTCTCTCTCTCTCTCTCTCTCTCTCTCTCTCTCTCTCTCTCTCTCTCTCTCTCTCTCCCTCTCTCTCCCTCTCTCTCCCTCTCACTGTCTCTCTCTCACTGTCTCTCTCTCACTGTCTCTCTCTCACTGTCTCTCTCTCTCGCTCTCTGTATCATTTTGTATGTCTCTCTGTCTGTCCTTCTCTCTGTCTGTCCGTCTCTCTGTCTGTCTCTCTCTATCTCATTTTGTCTGTCTTTGTGTCTGTGTGTCAGTGGTCCTCAGTAGACAGCAGAGACGGGTCCAGTTGATGCGAATCCACCAGAAGGAAGAGCGTTTGCAGAAGGAAGTCAGAAAGAAGAAGAAGAACAGGAAGCAGAAACCGCAGCAGAAGCAGCCGGGACCTTCTGAGCACCAGCAGTATCACCACCCTCCTCCACCCAGTTACCCCACCCCGACAAGCAGCACCACCAAGCCCCTGCTCCCAGAGCCCGTCACCCACCACAGGAAGCCCAACCCCATACGCCGCTTCGATGGGGATGTGCTGTCTCCGGTAAGACTCTGGCTGGTAGCTGGAGTAATAATACACTACTGCATGCTTAAAAATGAATGCAGAAAGGGTTGTTCTTTTGTCCTCATAGAACATCCATAACTGTCTTTTGTAATTTCGTAATCTTCCTCATCATCCGTGTCCTTAACTCTCTTGACGCTGGACCTCTTCACATTAGTCCTCTCTCTCCTTTTTCTCTGCAGAGCTACATAGCTAGTTTTCGGGACAGACAGGTGGACAAGCGTGGGTACTCTCACCACAGCAGACCCATCGCCAGGCACCACACAGCAGACCGCGACTATGACTGTGGATCCCAAGTGCCCCTGACTGCTGCCAATGGGCCAGCCGTACGAGTGTGATAATGTTAAATGGCCTTCTGTACCTTTGTTTGATAATGACAGTGCCCCTACTGGTCTGGAGTGGTACTCTTCCCAAAGAGGTCTTCAGTGTCTGGATTGAGCTTTGACCCTAATGTATTCCCGAGCTGGACATAGAAGTATACAGTTTGTCCTCCATTTGCTTCACTTACATTCCTCCTTGAACCAATCAGTGTCCAGATCAGAAACATTCCTCCTTGGACCAATCAGTGTCCAGAACAGTAACATTCCTCATTGTACAAATCAGTGTCCAGAACAGGAAAATGTATTTCTGAACCAATCAATGTCCAGACTACTTCTGAACCCTGGACTAACATATTCTGCAATGAATGACGAAAATAATATTAATGTTGTCCACCATTTCTTTAATCCAACATTCCATAATGTCCTTCCTGTTTACATTATCTGTGTCACTATTCCTGATTACATGGGCTGTGTCACGATTCCTGATTACATGGGCTGTGTCACTATTCCTTCTTACATGGGCTGTGTCACTGTTCCGTTTTACATAGACTGTGCCACTATTCCTGTTTCAAAACTTGGGCTGTTTCATTCTTTCTGTTCGCATGAGCTGTTCTATTTTTTATGGTTTCTGAAGGTCAAAATGGTCTGTCACTACTGACGTCCGATCCATCTAGATGTTGAACGTCAACATGGTCTGTCACTACTGACGTCCTATCCATCTAGATGTTGAATGTCAGCATGGTCTGTAACTACTGACGTCCTATCCATTCAGATGTTTAATGTCAACATGGTCTGTCACTACTGACGTCCTATACATCTAGATGTTGAACGTCAACATGGTCTGTCACTACTGATGTCCTATCCATCTAGATGTTGAATGTCAGCATGGTCTGTAACTACTGACGTCCTATCCATTCAGATGTTGAACGTCAACATGGTCTGTCACTACTGACGTCCTATCCGTCTAGATGTTGAACGTCAACATGGTCTGTCACTACTGACGTCCTATCCATCTAGATGTTGAATGTCAGCATGGTCTGTAACTACTGACGTCCTATCCATTCAGATGTTGAACGTCAACATGGTCTGTCACTACTGACGTCCTATCCGTCTAGATGTTGAACGTCAACATGGTCTGTCACTACTGATGTCCTATCCATCTAGATGTTGAACGTCAACATGGTCTGTCACTACTG
>JACXGM010041399.1:0-10060 GCA_016801145.1 Umbra pygmaea
TGTGTGTGTGTGTGTGTGTGTGTGTGTGTCCTAGCTACGCATCTGTGTGTAGAGGAGTAGAGCCACATTGAACAACCTGACACTTGTGTGCAATTGAATTATGGAAATCAAACAAAATGCCTCGCTAGCAATCTGACAGTCTGGCTGGCGCGGTAGGAGAGATTTGGGCCTAATGTTTTCTGTTGTGCTATATGGGTGTGCGACTAGCTTTGTGAGAGCATATTTATGTGTGTGTGTATTGTTGAGCACACACGCAGCAGGGCTGTGCAGTCCTGGAGAGCTACCTTGTGTGTTAATGTAGTGTAGATGGAGAAAGCATGAGTGGCCTCTCCCACGAACATATGCTGATTTCTCTTTTGCATTATCTTTTTAAGTGTGAACGCTTGCACAGGTCTGGCTCTGAATTCCTCTCCAGTTGAATATTCTAATCTTCACTCAGCGTTTGTTAAAGAGCGAGTGTGTGAGCTGCTCCTTGTTTTACTGTATTCTTCAGGATGCACAAGATGAATAACACAAGCTAAATTTGCCCTTGAGAGAGTCATGGCTATCTCCATGGTAGCAGTTTAGGGTAAAAGTTAGTTAGGGTTTGGTTTAGAAATGGGGTCATATTTAGGATTCGATTTTTGAGGTTATGTAATAGGGACAATAGGATTCGTTCTGAATCTGAATAATCTTTTTGTGTCCCCGCGATATAAAACGTCAAGCGTGTATGCATGCGCGTGTGCGAAGCACGTCTGTTACTGTTGAATCTGGCTTTACCTGGCTAGGCTCCAGTCATTCCCCTTGAGCAGGAATAAACAGTTGTGACTGCGTTATGCTAATCTGTTTCAAATTCTCTCCCTTACTTCAACCTCCCACAGAATAGAAACACAGCTATGATTAGGATCCAGACTTGGTCAATAGGTCTTTCAGGCTAGTCGCTAAATATTTCAAAAGAAAGTATGTCATTACAAGGCATGTAGACATTACCTAAATCTGGAGGTACACACCACACACATGCACACACACATCACATGACAGGGGAATATGAAGTCCCACTAGACCGGCTTCCCTAAGCTTCCAACATACACACGATAACATATGGCTTTCGTTTATGCTTCACTGTTGGTTAATAAATGACAAGCTAGATAAATGCAGCCTCCCACAATCGGTAAGGGGAATTGCCCCCTTCCCCAATAGCGCCCTTACCCTCTTGATAGTGCAGTTCTTTATCCTGGTATCAACCAGTCAGCTCTGGTCAAATGTAGTGGACTGAGTAGTGCACAGGGTGTTAGTAGGAACTCTGTGGTATGAGGTATGACACATGGCGTGTCTGGAAAAGCCATTCCACCCTTGTCGGGGCCTTTAATGAGGTTTACCTCGATCATGCAGTTGGGTTTGCCTCCTCCTAATTTTATTAATACTATTCCATACACCACTGAAATATTGCAACTGAGAGAGTGCGTGTTTGTGTGCGCGCGTGCTGCGTGTCGCGTGTGTGTTTGCACAATTGAGAGAGAGCAAGTGTGATACCTACGAGGGGGTTGGATCAGTGCATGAACTCCAAACTAGTGGACATTTTGACCGTTAATACAGTTAACATGACGTTAACCCCCCTCAGCAAAACCAGATAGGATGTTTCAGTTATGTTGTTGCCTTACTTTTTTACTTAGCATATGGACCCTGTATTATAGGGAAAAGTTTGCCATTTGGGAGCTTGTCTAGCTTTTATTTCAGACATGATCTAAGAGTTTGTTGGCCATGCAATTCCCCTCTCCCAGACAAGACCTTTGCTCTGTACAAGCTGTGACAGGAAGTGGGATTAAAGCAAAACCGACTCTACGCTTTGTTTCTAAATGAGTTAATGATGATTCCAAGAGAGCAAGTTGCTAAAGTGAGTTTTTTTTTGTGTGATTAAGATCCTGGAAAAATTACAGTAAAAAATGTCTATCATTAATTTAATCATTTTTATTAGTCTTCCCTCTCACCTTGTATTCCAGCTTTCTCTCGGTTTCGGGGTTCAAAGCCATTTCATCACTTTAAAAAATATCCAACATTTTCCAGGAATGAATTCACAGTAACCTTCCTGTAGAACAGTATGTTATCTGTAGCATTCATAAAAGACGAAGTCCATTACAGTGAGCCCCATCATTCCTTGGACAATGACAAATGTTTTGTTATTTTGGGTTTGTACTGTAGCACTTTTAGTTTGAAAGGATACAATGACAATGAGGTTGAAGTGCAGACTGGCAGCTTTCATTTGAGGATATATTCATACACATTGGATGAACCATTCAGAAATCACTGTTTCCAATCACCAATAAACATTGTACGGTTCAACATAATGTGGAAATAAGTAATAATTGTCAATATTTGGTTGAATATCCTTTGCATGCAATGACTGCTTGTAGTCTGATGCATTAACATAACCAGACGCTGGGTATCTTCTCTGGTGATGCTCTGCCAGGCCTGTACTGCAGCCATCTCCAGTCCTGCTTCTTTTGGGGACTTATTGCCTTCGGTCTCCTCTTCAGCATGTAAAATGCATGTTCATGCATGATTTAGATCTGGTTTTTGACACATTTTTCTTCAGGTCATTCATGGCTCAAAAATCCCACAGCTGACCAGCTTCTTTTCTTTAGTGGTGGTCCTCCATGAATCCACCAATCTTCCCCAAAATGTATAACCAGGACTCTATGCCAGCTACTTCAAGACATCGGTTAACTGCTAATTAAAGAGCACCACAATGCTACTCATGAACCTCTCTTCATGGAGATAGAGGAATAAATCATCTAGATGGGATGTAGTTGTGCATGTTCCTATATGTTGTCCATCAATAATAGCATTATGAATGTACTTTGTGAATGAATAATTCTGATAAGCCTAGATCCTTACACGTGAAATGTTTCATTTGAAGCTTTTAAGCCAATCACATCAGATATTTAAGCAATAGTTTTATTTAAAGTCTAAGTTGTTGTCCTATTTACCCACGTGGATACCATAAATATTGACCAATTTGTTGAAATTTTAATGAGCTTGAAGCATTACCTTACCACTGTTTCTCTTTGAGAACATCTCACAGCTACTCATGAAAGGTATGGAAATAAAAAAATCTTTAAAGTTGTACAAAGTTTATACACAGTTATAGTCCTTTTATAAATGTGTAATTTCTCACTAGCCATGTGTTATACTCATCCTAACTCACAGATTCTTAGTGTCTGCCTGCCCAATTTTTGACCTACTGATAGCTCATGTCATGTGAAAATATTATATTTAACAACAACTGCAGTTTATAGGTTTGTACGACATAAACCAGGATTTCCCAACCCTCTCCTTGGAACCCCAGAGACAGGCCATGTTTTTGTTTAAACCCTAAAATGGCACACCTGATCCAATTAACCAAATGCTACACGTGTAGATGACTAATTGAATCAGGTGTGCTAGTTTATGGTTTAAACAAAAACTTGGCATGTCTGGTCCAAAGGAGAGGGTTGGGAACCCCTGAAATAAACAACCAACTACCAAGCTTTGGAGTAGATTGTATTTCTATGCCTTTGAAAATGAGGCGAGATTTTCTCAAAGATCAACTGTGCTAAGCTAAGGAAGGCTTGACTACATTGACGTTGTCAATACGGCACAGAGGATCATAAATATGTGGTATCCACATGTTCGTCTGTGTAAGACAGCAGCTTTGATTTCAAATACTCAAGCTATCCCTTTAAAGCTACTGCCAGTCAATGACACACTCGATGACATGGAACAAAACCAACTTAGCTGACGAATGCAAGTCTAAGCACAGCATGACCACAGCATCATCTCAATAAGATCGCAACACACGGACAATTACAACACCCATTGACACGTTTGTATACACAGTTTCTAAGCCTAATGTAATCAAGACACAATTTCGAGTACTCCTCCACGTTTTTCTGAAAGCTTCCTTCAGAGGAATATAAAAACATCTTTATCAAGCATGTGAAATTAAATTAGATTTTGTTTTTATCTTCCTTCTCCCTGGAGTATTAATAAACATAACGACACAGGTGGATGGATTGATCCGGTAGGCCCAGCATGGGTTCAGAATATGGATGGCGATTATTGAGCAAGCATTTGCATCTGTTGAATTAGAATGGACTTCACGGTAGATCTACTAGCAGCTGCTGTAAGCAAATATGGAGATTAGCGTAAGAAAGGTGTTTCGGTGCTTGATAAACAAAATGATTCCAAAAATGTGAGAACCCTTTCTTGGTTCATGTGAGCACCTTGTATTACCCAAAAGTGTTCTATTGGGGACCAAGAAGCATCCTCCTTTGAACTAAAAGGCATTTGATGGAACCTCTTGTAGACACAGCTGCAAAACCCATTGTTGTGTGTGTGTGTGTGTGTGTGTGTGTTGATACAGCCAAGTTAAGTAAATAAATGAAATAAAGAAGAATCCAAGTCGAGTTCAGAAACCTTTCGGGTATTACATTTTTATTGTTATGATGATTGATCTCTGTTGGTGCATTAACACGTGGGAGATAAAAGGGATTGCATCCCGAGAAATGACCTTTCAGAGATAACATTAAAATTGCACTTTAATTGCACTCTAAAACAGCAATTTCTGTCTATATAAAACAATATTATTATGATGAACCATTCGCGGAGGATGCTGATAGAAATAAAGAAATGAACAAATCTCGTAATAAATTAAAGCGATGTTTCTGTACCTTCATTACAAAGCGAGGACTGACTGACACCATTTATTGTATTGTACAATTAATATCACTGTTCACTCTTCTGCTTAATTTTTCAAGAAAGAAAGCAAATGACAAAATACATAGAAAAATCTTTACCAAATTCCCTCAATTTCTCCATTCCCTCAAAGACATGGGTCTCAAAAAAAAGTTCTCAAATTACCCTCAACAGATGAAAATCGCAGCAAACACAACCTCAAAAACAATGTTGTCAACGATGTTGTGTATGCTTTACATAACTTCTTGTAAAAACTTCAGAACAGACTTTTTGTTTTCGGTAAGAGAGGTGGGTGTTGCAACAATCATACCCGTTCCTCATCACACCTAAAAACAAAAGATACGTTATCATTTTTTATCATTGTTACGACACTGACACACGTCTCAGCTTAACGGGCAGCAGTGGTCCCAATCCCAGAAGCCTTTTCTCTAGACTCAGTCAGGCAGTTCCTAAATTAAGGCATTCCCTCTACCTTTAATTATCTTTTAGACAAAGCAGAAGAAGGTATTGTAGACGTGATTCCCCTAGACAATTTTCTAGGGTCAGTTTTGTTTTCCCACCCTTCTCAATGATTTGGTATGCTATGGAGTAAAAGGCTGATCCTAGACCAGTTCTGAAAGGGGACCCTTCCACTGTAGTTGAAGCCCATACATACAGATCTATGGCCTGGCATCAACCAGCACGTTAAGCTAATTGTACGTACTAAACAATAATGCTGTTACATTGTAATGCAATATAATACAGAAGCATTTGACCAAATAGACATGTAAGTAAATCTCTGTTTTAACTGTTCTAACACGGATGGAAAACATGTCCTGGCTTAGATGGATGGGCATTTAACATTTTTAAGCATGCAAACAATAGTCAACAAAAATGGTTCCTCCATAGACCTCTCATACAATCTCATTATCCAGTACACATTGCTTCCTTTTGTAACCCGAGACACCATACCTTCCTTTCTTCTGTACCTTCTAGAGGTTCGATCCAATAGAAGGCACCTATTACATTGGTAAGAGTGCAGTATCCTATTTATATAAAAGAAAAGCACTGAAATTGTATTTGTGTGTCATTTTGGGAAAATAATATTTTTGAAAGCCCAACTGTTGAATCCTGAACTTAAGCCAATGTGGCTGGACTATACCACTTTCAGGTGTGGATGGAGGTAGAGGGGGAATCATAGAAGCAAATGGGAGGCAGCAGGGGTAAAAGCAACCATGATAACCACCTGCAGAATACATGGCACATGGTACAGACCATGGACAACAAATAGTACCACAGACAATCTGACAACAACATAGTAAAACCGACACTCTGGGACCATGTCATTCTTCAACTCTGTAACCAGCTAGTACATACAATTAGAAAAATAAGCTAGGCAATACAATTCAATGATTGGTATAAAAAAAATATTTTCAAAAAGGAACATAAAAAAACAATACTTTCTCATTCGTCAGTCTTTTTTTTGTCTGTTTACAAAAAATAAGTGAGGCGGTTGCATTGACTGAAAAAGCTACGTACATGGGTACAGAATGTGTGTAAGTAGTATTGTAGACTTCTGTTTAGCTGTGGCTCCTCCTGGATGTGGAAAATCTATGTGACTGGCACAGTCCTTACGTGTGGTTGTAATCGTCACTAAAACATTTGAAATGCTCATAGTTTGGTTGTAAAAAAAGAAAAAACACACATGTATTTTCTTTTTCTTGTGTGTGAATATGTGCGTCACCCTGTTCAGGGCGTTTATTAGAATCAGGGGAGTTAGTTCAAAGTGCACGTCTTATGTTCATTGCCTGGAAATTTCTTTACGTTACACTCAACAGCCATTTAGTTTATATCCTGTAAAATTACCCATAATGCACATGGCGCCATTCATAGGTTTCCCCCCCAAGCTGGTCTCTCTCTGGCATTCTCCCTCTGGATTTTGTGCTAAAATCTGGCTCTTTGCTCTAGCAAATGAACAATTTGATGTAGTTTCACTTGTTATTGTGTAACATCTGGGTTTCAAGCCCTGTTTAGGATAGAAAAAAGTGAAGTGGTAGGAATACATTTAGGAGCATAATGTTAAATGGTCCATGGACTATGATGGCGTTGTTTCTGTTAAACACAACAGGCTCATTGTATTTGGTTCTGTGCCGGTACAAGGAACACCAGTTAAGCTTTTCCTAAGGTGGCTAGAGAGAGATGGCAAAGAGGTGCTTAGGACTGAAAAACTGGAAACATTCCTAGGTTTTCCAGAAATTCCATCTACAGTAGAGCAAGTCCTCAATGCTTATTCCCTCACAATTTATGTATTGAAGTAAGCCTTTGGGATTCCTTGAAAACCTGTATATTCTGCGATTTGTTTTGTGGTATTTTCCATCTATTATATTGATGAAAAACATTTGAGCTAAACTGAAATCCAAGACATAGCGTTTTTTATGCTTTATTAAAGGCAGAAATCATATCTAGTTCAAATAACCAACGTGTTTGGTTTTCTAAACCTCAAGCTGAAGGGTTCGCAGCCCATTGACCCCAATATTGTCCTACTCAAAGGGACTTGAGGCTCAAAGGCTATTTCCACAAGGCAGAATATACTACCATACTTCACAACCAAACTATTCTGCAGCACTTGACAATAATAGCCTAGTGTTACCTACGACATAATTGTCTGACTGACATTGACCATTCAACTGACACCTTTTTTCTAATAAAAAATAGAAGTGCCAAAATAAAATGTCTCAGATATCAGGGAATCTGATCAAAGGCAAGAAAATAATACAAAAAAACCCTACTTGGAATATTCTCAATGCAAAAATCAATAATACAGTAGGGTTGATTTTTTTTATTTTATTTCAATAAGCATTACCATAAATTCTAATAGGATAAAATATTTAAAACTTATGAAGAGTATAAACAGTAATGCATGACGAAGGAACAAAAATTCTTCATATTTTTTAAGATTTTATTTTTATGTATAAACACTGTACATAAATTACTTTCTCTGAGAGACTAATATTGATGTACGGATAAATTTGGAATTTTTCATCTGAATAAAAAATCCATAAAGATACTGTCTCACATTGTTGTTGAAAAGATCGGTTGAATATGATTCTTCCACGAATTAAGTTCTTCCTTTACACTCACGCACACACACACACCCAAGATTCCCCAAAGTTACAGATAGGACCTCTAACTTTGTTCTAGTAATGGTAAAGAAGTCACTTGGTATTAGTGTCCCTTTTTAGAAAGAAAAACAGACATACAAGCAAGTGGTTTTCAACAGCCTTGTTACCATCATTGGAGACCCCATTGTCTTATAGTCTTGCAAACACCAACACTAACCTTTTCAATATGCAGACATCATAGGTCAGTCGTCAGAGTATCGAATATAGACACCATCGCCTTTTGTAGCTTTCTGTCTACATTGTTCAGACACATTGTAGCGGTACGCATTTGTAAACAAAAAAATGTCCCCCATTTTTTTCCATTCTCTTTATCTGAAAGCAATTAAGGAAGTTAATAAAAAAAAGTTTTTTCTTTCCTTAAACAAACTGAAAAGTTTGACTTTTTTCCTCTCTTTTGAAGAGAGTCCACAGTCCATTCAACGCTGTATAACACATGGGATAAAGACAGAGCCATTTTGTTTCATTTTCAGGCCCCAGATTGTAATTTAGTTTGGAATATTCTCTACATTTTTTGATTGTTTTTCTTTCGGCTAGGCAGTACTATATGCAGCACTGGGTTGGAAAAGGGGAGGCAGAGCTGGGATTGCGGTGAGTGGGTGACAGTCTATTTGGCGGCCGGTGCCAAGGATTTTGTCTGTTACCTCTTTCCTATCTCACTTTGCCTGAGGAACTGGATGTTGTTAGCCGAGTCGGCTAGCTCGGGGTACTGCTCAATGGAGAGCACATAATAGCCATCATAGCCCAACACCTTTCCCCCGCTCAGCAGCTGCCTCTTCTCCCCCTCTGTCCACAGCCTCACTCCCTCCTCGCCGTCCCTCACCCGCTGCTGCTCCCTGGACCAGGCACTCGACAGCGCCTTCTGTCGGGCCTGCTCCAGCACACGTGCCTTCTCCTCGTCCAGGGTCATGCCATAGCGCACGTGAAGCGCCAGCGCGCCGTACTGCAGCTCGACATCTGCAAAGCGCCGGGTCCTGCCATTGACGACGGTGGTGGACTGGGACACGGTCACGTTGACGCCGTTCTCCAGGCTCTTCTTCCCGCTGGTAAGCCTCAGGGCTCCCAGGTCGCTCTCGGGCAGGCTGGTCTTGATGAAGTAGTGCGTGTCACGTCCCTCCACGGTGAAGTGCAGGTCCTCCAGGTAGAAGGCGTTGTTGAGGACAGCGGCCACCTTGATGCAGTCCTCATTGGCAATGTTCAGGGCGTTGGTGACTACGCGCCCCTGCGTCACTGCCAGCATCACGCCCTTTCCAATCAGTGACTTGGCAGTAGCGTACCAGAGCCAGGGTTTCTCCCGGTTGGAGCGCCGACGGCTCAGCTGGATCTCGGGCATCCTCTCAAAGGACAAGAAAGCCTTGGCTTGTCGGGTCACTTCCTGTTGCACCCCTGAGATGGACTGATCAATGTGTGGGAAAAGAGAGGGAATAGGAAGAACGCTAAGTTAGAAAAATATAAATGCAGAACTATCTTTAAGTGTCATGGACAGATAATTGCAACAATAAAGATAATGGCAACAAAAAAGTTTGGGTTTCTTCTATTTACTTGTTTTTTAATCATTGGGCTTGTGTAGATCACTGGCAGAGCTTGTTAATTTCACACAGGGAGGAAGTATCGCTAGTCATGGGCACTTAATTAAACCAATATGGGACTCATTTGCACTTCAAATACGTGTGGATAATTTGACCTTATTTTAAGACAATCCGGCAGATGATTGGACCGCGTTATAATTGGAGTCTGTGTGTTTGATTTTCCCGTACTTTATCGGGGCTCAACTGCAGACCACCCTGAACGCTGATTCTTTTGCGCTGCATCTTAACAAGCTAAATCAACACGAAGGGTAGGTTGGTCTGCTAGCCAACTGGGCTGGGAGATTATGGTTGTTTCAGCTCGTCATTCTCACAAAATATTAGAGAGTGGAGATAGGATAGGCTAACTAGCACCAGAGAGAGGCAGACTGATATGACAGTGGAGGTGTGGTAGTTGAAGAGAGACAGAGGGATACGACAGGGGAGGTGTGGTAGTTGAAGAGAGGGGGAGGGATACGACAGTGGAGGTGTGGCATTAGAAGAGAGGGGGAGGGATACGACAGTGGAGGTGTGGTATTAGAATAGAGGGGGAGGGATACGACAATGGAGGTGTGGTATTAGAAGAGAGGGGGAGGGATACGACAGTGGAGGTGTGGTATTAGA